>CANNZV010001347.1:0-161991 GCA_947561585.1 Caprella mutica
ATGATAAGACCAAATACATCGAAGAAGTAGCGGAACGCCTGCAAGATGTGGGCATTAAAGCCCTGTCTATTCACGGTCGTACGCGTAAACAAATGTATAAAGGCGAAGCAGATTGGACCTTGATGGGCAAAATCAAAGAAAATCCGCGTATTCATATTCCTATTTTTGGAAATGGAGACATTGATTCGCCACAAAAAGCGGTCGAATATAAGAACCGTTATGGCGTGGATGGCATCATGATTGGTCGCGCAAGTATCGGAAATCCTTGGATTTTTAGAGAAATAAAACACTTCGTAGCAACGGGCGAAATTTTACCGCCACCGACTATTGAAGAGCGTATTGCTGCGACTAAACAGCACATTAAGCATTCTATTGAGTGGAAAGGCGAAAAGCTGGGTTTGGTGGAAATGCGCCGGCATTATACCAATTATTTCCGTGGTTATCGCGAGATAAAAACCTTTCGTTCGCGCTTGGTCCAAGAGAGTGACCCAGCTGTGGTGTTCGCTATTTTGGATGAAATTCAGGAGACTTATGGAAATGGAGCATTGGTTAGACTTTAAAAAATGACAAGTGCTGTTACCAGTTTTTTGCTAAGGAACTACAATTTAATCAATGTTCGTCATTATTATTAATGACTGGTAACACTACTCCGCTAATTCAACAGCAATTCTCGGTTTAAGCAGAAAAGTGGTGTTACCAGTCATTAATCTTAAAAAACGGGTATTCATTTACTGCCTACTTTATCGTAAAAAACTGGTAACACCACTCGACATTTACTTAAACCGAGAATCGCTGCTAATTCAACCGAAAACTACCACACAAAAGCAAAAGCAAAAATGATTTTCAATATACAAGCACACGAAAGAGATATTTTTAATTTAGTCAGCGAATCTGCGGCAGAATTGGGCTACCCCGCCTATGTCGTAGGTGGCTATGTCCGCGACCGTTTGTTGGGGCGTGCTTCCAAAGATATGGACATTGTTTGTGTGGGCAGCGGCATTGAATTAGCTGAAAAATTGGCTTCTAAACTCCGTCCGCGTCCGCGTGTGGCCGTGTACAAACGCTTTGGTACAGCCATGTTGCGCCACCGTGATTTGGAGGTCGAATTTGTAGGTGCGCGTAAAGAAAGTTATCGCTCGGATAGCCGCAAACCAACCGTAGAAGAAGGTAGTTTGGAAGATGACCAAAACCGTCGGGACTTTACGATAAATGCGCTGGCAGTTAGCTTAAATGAACGCGACTTTGGGACGATTATTGACCCTTTCAATGGCTTGGCAGACTTGGAGCGTAAAATCATCAAAACGCCATTAGAGCCGGGAAAAACCTTCTCGGATGACCCGCTGCGTATGATGCGTGCGATACGTTTTGCGACGCAATTGAACTTTAAAATTGAACCCAAAACCTTCAAAGCACTTTCGACCTATCGCAATCGAATTGATATTATTTCTAAGGAGCGTATTACGACCGAATTAGAGAAAATGTTGGCATCGCCTAAGCCGAGTATTGGCTTCAAAATTCTGTTTTCGACGGGCTTATGTCAGTTGGTTTTTCCAGAATTGGCGGCATTGCATGGCGTGGATTATATCAATGGCAAAGGGCATAAAGACAACTATTACCACACCCTCGAAGTGGTCGATAACATTTGCCCACATACGCAAAATATATGGCTACGTTGGGCGGCATTATTGCATGATATTGCGAAGCCACCAACCAAACGTTTTGAGCCGAGCCACGGTTGGACCTTTCATGGTCATGAGGCTTTGGGAGCGGCGATGGTACCGCGTATATTCAAGAAATTGCGATTGCCTTTAGACCATAAAATGAAATATGTGCAAAAGCTGGTTCGCCTGCATTTGCGCCCCATTTCATTGACTAAAGAAAATATTACGGACAGTGCTATTCGCCGTTTATTGTTCGATGCTGGCGATGATATTGATGATTTAATGACGCTTTGTCGGGCGGATATTACCTCCAAAAATCCGAAGAAAGTAAAGCGGTATTTGGAGAATTATGACTTGGTGCAAGAAAAGTTAATTCAGATAGAAGAAAAGGACGCGCTGCGCAATTGGCAGCCGCCTATTTCTGGCGAATTGATTATGAATACCTTTGGCATTTCGCCAAGTCGCGAGGTCGGTAATATCAAAAATGCCATACGGGAGGCGATATTAGAAGGCGATATTGCGAATGATTATGACGCGGCTTTTGCATTTATGTTGGAGCAGGGGAAGGAATTGGGCTTGGAAGTCGCGCCCTTACAAGGTGACAAATAATTGCTGACAAGAAATCACAAAGTGGTGTTACCAGTCATTAATTCATAATGTACGAATAGTTATTCATTCTACTAAATCTATTTTCAAAAACTGGCAACACCACTATTTCAAACAGCAATAAAGGCTGTTTTATTCAATTTTTTTTTAGCCAATACCGCCTCCACAAAGTCAAAAGCACGCTCTTCCATCCACCATTCTTTTTCAAATAGGCGACGAATAAAGCCGCAATGTCCGCCATGTTCAGGCATTTCTAAATATAAATTAGGATTGGCTTTTGCGGCAGCTATTGGGTAGCAATTTTCAGAAATAAAAGTATCATCTAAAGCCGAAACCACCAAGGAAGGAACAATTATGTCCTTTAAATAAGGACGGCAAGTGCTGGCAGCCCAATAGTCTTCTACCGTTGCGAAGCCATTCGCAGGAGCGGTAAAATTAGTATCAAAATAAACAAAATTGCCAGACATAAAAAAGCCGCGATAGTTTTTTAAGGCTTCAGGGAATTGCCGTTTTTTGCGATTGGCTTTCCAATTTAAAGGCAGCATAAACCACTTCAAATAGTGCCAATTATACCATTTATTCAGGCGTTCATCACTTTTTTGGATGTCCATCGGCACCGAAAAATTGACGGTTGCTTTGACTTCTTTGGGGATATTTTCGCCCATTTCGCCTACATATTTCAAAGCTAAATTGCCACCTAAGCTATAGCCCAAAATAACCACTTCTTCGTACTGATGCGCAGCAATAGCGTGTTCCACCGTCAATTTCACATCATCACTTGCGCCCATGTGATAGCCTCGCAATAAGCGATTAGGTTCGCCACTACAACCTCTATAATTCATGCCCAAGGCATCCCAACCGCGCTTATTGAAATAGTGAATAGCTGACCGCGAATATTTACTCCACGATTTTCCTTCCAAACCTGCCAATATAATAATGAGTTTTTTACTATCCACTTTTGACCAATCCAAATCCAAAAAATCACCATCGGGCGTATCTATCCGTTCCCGCTGAAAGCGAATGCGCGGCATCACCCGCAACAAAGAAGCGTGTATTGTGCTGGCATGCGTATTTTTGAACAATCGCTGTTCGGGCTGAAAGTTGCTAGCTATTATTGGCAATGACTAAATTTGAATGATGAACTAAAAGACCTCCATACAAAAGGAAATACAGGACATTTTGTTTGCGTAAAAACGTTTTTTATCAACCTTCTGTCCAAAAAATTGTTCCTTCGACTATGAATGACCTAACTAATCGAAATGCTTTTATCGACTTACGTCCCGCTATTCCGACCATTATAGAGGCGAATGCGAGTAATACTTCAGAGCAATTTCAGAACACTGTATTGCGTCCAATATTGAAGTTGCAAAATCCGCTTTTGCTAGAATTAATACGCGCTTATTTCGCGAAAAGAAAAAACGGATTTTATAAATTATCCGCTCCAAAACGTTTAGAATATATTGAACAAAGCATTCGTAAAGACTTGAAATTCAAGCATTTATTGATGGGCTGTGCTATTGGGCATTTTACGTTAGAAGAATATGAAATCTATTTAAAAGACGAAAAAGAACTTTCCAAACGATTGACTAATTTATTGGTAGAACGCTTTTGTCGGCAAGTAGATTTGTTTGTTTACGTCGCGCGGTGACCTCCAGTCTCCTCGTGACGAGGAAATCATATTTCATTGACCACTAAGACCGTATCTACTTCCGCTTCAAAACGGCTTAATTCTAAAAACATCGACCCAAATACATCTGCGCCCCAAGCTAAATCAGGTCCTTTCGTCATCAACCAATATTGTCCATAAGGCAAATTTTCGATGCAACCACGCCCGTTCGCATCAATGACAAACATGGTGTCATAATCAAATTCGCTATAGCCTGGAAAATCGGTTTGCCCATATTTTAAGTAAATTTCGAGGTCAGGCACGGTTTCTTCGTGATGTTTTGTGGTCACACAAAGCGTCGTGTCATTCGTGACAATCTCCCCTTCCGCTGGTTTATTGCATCCGAAAAGAAAGAGTAATAAGCAAGTATATATGGTGTATCTCCGTCGCATACTTTCTAAACGCAAAAACGACGCTCCAAGTTGTGAAGCGTCGTTTTCGGAATATATAATTTCAAACAGTTTTGCAAAAGTAGCTTGGGCTTTGGGCTGTTAGTCCGAACCTATTAAAACGGCTGCTTAAACGCACTCGGGCTCAGCGCCCAAACTACGGCCCAAACTACAACTTTAGGCACGTTCTGCACGTTCCCAAAGTACGGACTGGCTGCCTTTTATAAAACGGCCAAAACCGCGATAAACGGCATAGTTCATGATGCAAAAATAATAGGGCACAAAGAAGGCTTTGAACTTCAACTCGCGGCGTTCTAACAAATAACCAATCAATGCCAAGCCATAAAAAAGGACTTGTGCAGCAACCATTACTTGAAAGAAAATAGAGCCTTGCAGTGCTAATAAAACACTGGTAATCAATACGATAGGCAAAGCCAAAGGTGCCAATGTCCAACGCAATACACGGTGCGAAACATACTGAAAGGTCAACATACCATATTTGAATGGATTGAGCAGACGCCCTAAACGCCAGATAGCTTGCAAGCCACCAGCAGCGATACGGATTTTACGTTTCAACTCCTCTCCTATGGATGCCGATTGCCCTTCTGCCGCATAAGCATCTGGTGCATAGGCTACTCTATTGCCATCGGCAGCAATGCTGAGTGTCATATAGAAATCTTCGATAACTGTATCTTTCGGTACGGGTTTGAATAATTTAGTGCGAATGGAAAATAGTTCTCCTGCCGCGCCAACGACAGAAAACAATTCGCTGTCCCATTTTTTAAGCGTGCTTTCGTATTTCCAATAAATACCTTCACCTGCGCCTGTTGCGTCGCCTGCTTCCCCCAATGCAATACGCTTTTCGCCAGCTACTGCCCCCACTTTTGGGTCTTGATAATGACGAACGATATTGCGAATAGCTTCTTTATTAACATCCGTATTGGCATCTGTATATATGGTGATAGGCGTTTTCACGAATTCCATGATACGTTCTACTGCCGCGATTTTTCCAGCACGACCATCTTGATGAAATACTTGTAAATTGACCCCATCTGGTAGAGGAAACTGGCGCACCAAATCCGGTGTGCGGTCATCAGAACCATCTGTTACAAAAAAGTGGTGAATTTTATTTTTCGGATAATCAAAAGCGAGGCAATTGCGAACTTTATCTTCAATCCAACGCTCTTCATTGTAGGCTGCTACAATAAATGTGACTTCTGGCAAGTCTTCGTCGGCAGGTAATTTCATGGGTTTAGGCTTACCATATATAAGGCGTTTGAGCTGAATTAAAAGTCCTAATAAAATACCATAGCCTATATATGCGTAAAAGACGATAAAAAAGGCTGCCCAAAATAAGAGTTTGAGTGTCATGTTGTTTTCTCTTAACTAAATATGTGTAGCGGAGGATAGGTCTGCGAAGGTAGCTATTTTTTGTTAATTTTAAAAATAATTAGTCTTGCCTTTTTTTCACATTGTATAATTTTATCATTATATTTGCCACTGTATTTATGCGTAATTCGATTAATTTACATTTATTTTTAAAATCCAAGCCTCAAATTACATTTTTTGTGACATGGCAAATCTAAAAAATCAATTTAAAACCTCTATCACATATTTAAAATAACACTCCATACCCTTAATTAAAAAAAAAGCATCAAACACTATTAGCTAGCAAATACAACACTTATAAATACACAAGCAGCACCTTATTCAATAATAAAATATTAAAAATTACCATAATATTTGTTTTTAATTTTTTAAGGCTTAAAATTAAAATGAATAAATCGTGACATTACGATTTTTACTAAATAGTATAATAATTGGTGACAAATTACTAATTTTGGTGTCACAATAAAGCGATATTTGCGGGCAAACTGTTTTTTTTATATTCTGCCCAAACGCAAATTTCGTAGCTAAGCTACCCCCCTCTCGTATTACTGTTTATTCTTCAGAATAAATTGAAATGATTTTCATCATCTTAAACCAGATAATAAGTTAATAGTACTTTATCAAAAATTAAGATGTCATCATTTATCATTAGTAATACACAGCTTTTAGAGTTCAGATTTTAGAAAAAAATTTAGAGGAAAATATAATCCAACTTTCCCGACTAATTAGCATTCGCTTTTTAGACAGCTAATTGGATATTTTAGCAGACATTACGAGCAAGCAAGATTCTATTTCTACTGTTTAAACCATTTACGTAATTCAGAAATAATCGCTTTAAAAACGCTTTAATAATGACCACACTAAAGAGAAAACAAATCCTAGTCATAGAGGATCATGACAGCATTAGAATGTTATTAGATAATATTCTAAATAAAAACTATAGCGTCATTACCCGTTCCAACGGATTAGAAGGCATGGCGTGGCTAGGAGAAGGCAATATCCCCGATTTAATATTATTAGACCGTCATATGCCTCGAATCAATGGTGATGACTTTTTGCGCGGCATTCGTTCGAGTGGCTTGTTCAAAAACATACCAGTTATTATGGTCTCTGGAACAGATGAACAGCAAGAAATAGAAGAATGCATGGCTATAGGAGCGAATGATTTCTTGACAAAGCCTTTCAATCCTGGAAAATTAAATGCTAAAATAGGTGCATTAATTGGACCTATTGACAATGTCGTCAATTAATTTTAGTAATCGGAATTAAATAACCTTTACAAGTTAAATCCGATTACTTAGACAAAAATAAATAGCTAAGCCCTCATCATTTGCTATTACTTTCTTTAGAACAAATTATATAACTGTACATTAATTTCAAACATCCGTGAGCAATAATACAACACACGTCAACGAGTTCCAAAAAAATAAACTAAATATGAACCCTTCTCTACTCCAAGCTAAAAAAGCGGAGAAAAGTATTTGGGTGCTTTTAGGCTTGGATAATAGTCAAATCGACTCTAATCCAATCGAACACCAAAAAAGTGACCGTCCCCTTCAATTAAGAGCTTTCCCTAACTCCTTTCAAGCCTATCGTTGGTTAGAAAGTAGAGTCAACAAACCCGACCAATTGGCAAAAATCAATGCCGTTGTCTGTAGCTACGATTTTCTTGAAGAAGACCGTTTCATGTTACTGCATAATATTCGTCAACACGATGCACTAAAAGCCTTGCCTTTTATTGTTATTCACGACAAACCACTAGCTAATTTTGAAGAATTACTACGCATGGGGGTAGATGATTGCTACACTTCACCCGTCAATGCAACCGTTTTGGAACAGCGTGTTTCTTTCTTGCGTAGATTCAAGCAAGAAATGATGCTCAAAACGCCTCACAAAAAGCAAACACGTTTTTCTTCTAAAATAGCTTGGACAAAACGTATTTTTGACATCATTTTTGCTTCTTTAGTTATCTTAGCGATTAGTCCACTACTTTTATTGATTGCTTTGGCTGTCAAAATCGAAAGCCGTGGTCCGATTATCTATCGTTCTAAACGTGTAGGCACAGGTTATCAAGTATTTGATTTTTTGAAATTCCGTTCGATGTATCCTGATGCTGAAGAGCGTTTGCAAGAAATGTTGGAACAAAACCAATATAAAGGCAAAGAAGGAAATGTATTCGTTAAATTCAATAATGACCCACGTGTTACTCGCGTTGGTCGTCTTATTCGCAAGACGAGTTTTGATGAACTCCCACAGCTATTCAACGTCCTTTTCGGCGATATGAGCATTGTAGGTAACCGTCCTTTGCCACTTTATGAAGCGGAAACATTAACTCGTGACGATTGGGCGCTCCGTTTCCTTGCTCCTGCTGGCATGACTGGTTTGTGGCAAATTTCTAAGCGTGGCAAAAAAGATATGTCTGTTGAAGAACGTATCGGTTTAGACATTCAATATGCGAATAATCACAGCCTTTGGTACGACATCAAAATTTTGGCAAAAACGCCAATGGCAATGATTCAAGATGAAGATGTTTAAGTAATTAATAAGTAATCGGAATTAAATAACCTTTACAATTTAACTTGCTCTTTTTCCTTCTAAAAAACGCAAAAAATAGTTCCGTAGCTATGGCTATGCAACGATTTTTTGAATTCTTTAGAAGAAAAAATAACGGCGATAAATTTGTAAACTTTATTTAAATCCGATTACTAATGAATAATGAAAGGACTAATAATGAGCTGTAAGCGACTGACTTACAGCTCATTAATCCACTTCCCAACTTTTCTATTACAACTATTATTCATTTTTTTATTGTTAATTATTCATCATGAAAGTCAGTTTAATCACAGTCAATTATAACACCATTGAGGTTACCTTAGAACTGCTCGACAGTTTGCGCCGCTTTGGTTATACCGATAAAAATAAAGTAGAAATAATAGTAGTAGATAATGCTTCGAAGGAAGACCCGACAGTTTTATTAAACCGGGATTATCCAGAGGCAAAAGTCATCAGAAGTGAAACGAATTGGGGCTTTGCCGGCGGCAATAACCTCGGTATTCGAGAAGCAACAGGTGATTTTCTATTTTTTATAAATAATGACGCGGAAGTCACAGAGGGTTCGATTGAGCGGCTAGTAGCTGCTTTTGAGGAAAATTCGCGCATTGGGGTTGTAAGTCCGAAAATTTGTTTTTATAAGGCTGAACCGAGCGGAGCAGCGAAGCACAGTGTCGCTGACACTACTAAAAAACTTGATGTTATTCAGTATGCTGGTACTACAGTTGTGCATCCGCTAACCGCTCGGAACAGCACTTTGGGCGAAAATGAGCCCGACAAAGACCAATACCATAGCTTGCAACCCACCGCTTATGCACATGGTGCAGCCATGATGATGAAGCGTGAAGTGATTGATAAAGTAGGTGAATGGCCGGAGTTATTTTTCTTATATTATGAAGAATTAGATTGGTGTGCACACATTAGACGTGCAGGTTTTGAGATATATGTCGAACCAAACGCTACCATCTATCATAAAGAAAGCTACACTACTGGGCAGTTAAATGCCCTTAAAACATACTACATTAACCGTAATCGTGTTCTTTTTATGCGACGCAATCATAGCGCGCTTCAAATGTTAGCCTTTATTTTATTTTTAACCTTTTTTACTATTCCTAAGAACACTTTACTATATTTGCTGCGTAGAGAGTTCGCACATTTGCGTGCTTTCTACAAAGCGATATGGTGGAACGTTTTGGATGTCTTAAAATTGGACAATGAAGGCTTGAATCCTATTCCTTCTCCCCGACTTAAATTAGCATAGATGTTAGACATTAGATGTTAGACCATAGATATTAGACGAGCAAAAATCGTTTATATCAGGACTAATAGCAAATAGCTAACATTTGAAATCTAGAAAAAACTACACAACATCATGCATATTTGGGAAATATTTTATCTGCTTATTAGCAGCCTTATCTTCTTTTTTCTAATCCTCCCCTTTCTGACGGTACTTTGGTCGCGCCTTTTTGGTAAAGAACGCGTGCCAAAAGCAGCACAGCCAAAAGAATTTGACTATGCCTGCATTATCACAGCTTATCGTAATGCCGATATAGCAAAAGGCTTAGTGCAATCCATCTTAAAACAACCTTATCAAAACTATCATATCTACTTAGTGGCCGATAAATGCGATATTTCAACTTGGGATATTGAGCATGAAAAGCTAACGGTATTCCGTCCGGAAGAGCCATTGAATTTGAAAGTGAAATCGATTATTCACGCGACCGAAAACTTTGTTCGTCCGCATGAATATACCATCATATTCGACGCAGACAACTTGGCACACCCTAACTTTTTAGTAGAGATGAATAAATATGCCAACGCCGGTTATACCTCTATTCAAGGACAACGCACCGCCAAAAACCTAGACACCACTTATGCCTGTTTGGACAGTATGGGTGAGTTTTACAAAAATTACATCGAGCGGTATGCGACCTATTTGATTGGTACTTCTTCCGTTATTTCTGGCTCCGGAATGGCTGTAGAAAGCAAATTATACTGGGAATATTTGACTTGCCCAGAAATTGAAGAAGGCAAGCATCAATGGAAGAAAATGTTGCAAGAAGATAAAATTTTGCAGAATTTCTTACTTCGTCGCGACGAAAAAATCGTCTATGCTTGGGACGCTATCGTTTATGATGAAAAAGTAACAACTGGTGATGCCGTGGAGACGCAGCGTAGTCGTTGGTTGTTTTCTTATTTCCAAAATTTGACCAATTCGATTGGCATTATACGTCGTGGCATTACTAATTTCAGTTTCAATCAGTTGTTTTTTGGCTTGACGACCATTGCGCCGCCGCTATTTATTCAGCTTTTTGTTAGTTTTGTTTTGATGATATTAAGTATATTTATTATGCCAAAAATGGCTATTGCCTTCGCTATTGGCTTCGCACTGTTTTTTGGTACAATTTTGTGGACATTGTCGCTGAGTAAAGTACCGAAACAAGTTTGGGCAGCGGTTTGGAAAGCTCCGCTTTTTGTATTCAAACAAATTACAGCTTTATTCAAAATGCGTAATCCAAATAAAAATTTCAAACACACCGAACACAATCGCAATGTGTCGATTGATGATTTGGTGAAGTAATTTTACCCCCTAGCCCCCTGAAGGGGAAACGCCGACGTGGAGCACACGTTAAAGCAGCATCCCCCCCTTCAGGGGGCTAGGGGGCGAAAAGCAAGCTTCCTTCATGAACAAACTAACCATCGCCTCCCTCATCGGAAACGCCTTATTAATCACGCTCATATTGCTGATAATCAGCAAGTTAGGTGGTTTCAAATATGCTTATTTTAAGATGAAAAACCGAGGTATTGCAGGCGTTTATGAACATCGTAAAAATTTATTTCAACAAATGCCGAATACTGCTGGAGAAATTATATTTTTGGGCGACAGTATGACCGAATATGGAGAATGGGTAGAGTTTTATGGCAATCCCAATATCAAAAATCGAGGCATAGCTGGCGATATGACAGATGGCCTACTTAATCGATTAGATGAAGTGACTTCCTCCCGTCCTTCCAAAATTTTTTTGATGATTGGTGTCAATGATTTGCTTTTTCATCCTCCCGAAAAAATAATCGCCAATTATGAAAAAATATTAACCCAAATAGCTGCGACATCTCCCTCCACCACAATATACGTACAATCTATTTTGCCTGTCAATAATGACTTACGCAATAATGGCATCAGCAATGCCGATATTCTGAAAGTCAATACAGGCATTAAAACATTGGCGCAAGCTAAGTCCTTGACTTACATTGATTTACATCCAAAATTTGTAAACAAGGAAGGAAAGTTACCGCCCAAATTCACGGTGGATGGCATTCATTTGAATGGTGAGGGCTATATGATTTGGAAGGCGGCTTTAGCACGCTATTTTGTTAGGTAGTGGACGCAGAGGGCGGAGAGGTTTCGCGGAGGTCGCGGAGTTTTTTTTATTTCGCTGCCTGCCTTTCAGGCAATAATATATAGGTGGTGTTCGCAATAAAAAAAGTTGGAAACCTTTTTTTTGATAACATCACTCGGATTTAAGGAATGGTTCAAAAATAAATTACCATTCTTTCATCGTTCCTAAGTAGTCAGTCAAGTTAAAAATCGTATAAATAGTGATGTTATCTGAAGAAAAGGATTCTCCTTTTTTTACAGCTTACACCATATTTCTACTAATTCAACGGCACAAAACACTTAAAAAACCAAACAACATACTATAAAATATAGGCTACCAAGGTACATAAAAGTTGCGCGTAACTCTGCGAAAGCTTTGCGTACTCTGCGTCTCCTACATAGAGAAAAACACACAGATGATTTTTAATAGCCTACCTTTTTTGGTATTCATTTCGGTATTTTTGCCGCTATATTTTGCGCTGCGCGGAAAGGCCAGGCTGATATTGTGCTTAGTGGCCAGTTATTTTTTCTACGGCTGGTGGGATGAGCGTTTTCTAGTGCTTATCGCCGCTTCTACTTGCATTGACTATTTTATTGGCTTACAACTTGACCAAACCAACGACGAAGTAAAACGCAAACGCTTTTTGCTGATGAGCATGGTCATGAATTTGGGTTTTCTGGTCTTCTTCAAATATTTCAATTTCTTCCTCGATAGCTTCTCCGAAATGCTTATATCTATGGGCTTTTCGGGCGAATTAGGGACACTGAACATCATTCTTCCCGTCGGCATTTCTTTCTATACTTTTCAGTCAATGAGTTATACCATTGATGTGTATAAACGTGATATTCCAGTGGAGCACGACTTCCTGAAATTCTCTACATTTATTGCCTTTTTCCCGCAATTAGTGGCTGGTCCGATTGTACGAGCGAGTGAATTTTTGCCGCAATTTCAAGAAGATAGAAAGTTTGAATGGAATAGAGTAACCGATGGTTTGGGGCAAATTTTGTGGGGTTTCTTCAAAAAAGTAGCCGTTGCTGATACGCTTGCCCCCTTTGTAGACCAATGTTTTGCGCATCCTGACCACTATTCGGCCATGCACTTGACAATTGGTGTGGTCTTTTATTCCTTCCAAATTTACTGCGATTTCTCTGGTTATTCGGACATTGCAATTGGTTTGGCGCGCATAATGGGCTTCGATTTTCCTGACAATTTCCGCACGCCTTACTTCTCCCAAAATTTCGGCGAATTTTGGACACGCTGGCACATTACGCTCTCCTCTTGGTTGCGCGATTATTTGTACATTCCATTAGGCGGCAATCGTGGCGGTAGCTTTGGTTCTTGGTTTTTTATGGTCATTTTTGCGCTAGCAGCGGTGGTCGTCACGACTTGGTGGTGGCTCGGTCTGCTGTTTTTTGCAATGGGTATTGGCACTTACTTTTACATGCAACGCGGCCAGAAACAAAGCAATAATGCCTTCAATTATATGAACTTGATGGTCACCATGCTGCTCGGAGGTTTGTGGCACGGTGCCGGTTGGGCCTTTGTGTTTTGGGGCTTTTTGCACGGTTTTTATCAAGTTTGTCAACGTTTTACAAGCAAACCATTCGGCAACTTTATGCGCAGGCTTCGTTTACCGAAGTACTTACAAATAGGCATCAATGTTGCCATTGTATATATACTAACCAGCTTGGCTTGGATATTTTTCCGTAGCCCAGATTTTGAGACGGCGATGTCAGTCATCACTGGCATCGCCAACACCAGCACCTTTACTTTCGGTAGCGTCATCAATAAATTTGATGTGCTGACGGGTGCTGTTTTAATTACGCTTTTACTGAGCGTTGAACTTTCTGATTTACGTTTCAATTTCAACAAATTATCGCTACAAAGCCCTGTGTTCCGTGTGGTTTCCTTTGCCTTATTGTTGTTAGCTATCGCCTTTTTTGGTACATTTGATAGCAATGCGTTTATTTATTTCCAATTTTAATGATTGATTTATGAAAAATCTAATCTGGATATTTGCCTTTATATTACTTGCTTTTGTGGGCGACCGTGTGCTGGGATATTTATTAAAAACACAAATTGATAATAGTCAATTTCGTTATTCGCGTTTGTATGATGACCGTGCAAAAGCAGATTTGCTATTTGTCGGCAATTCGCGGGGATTGATGTTTTATCAGCCTTATATTGAAGAAATTACGAAACAAGAAAGTTTCAATTTATCTTATAATGGCATGTCCACAGATTTGGCAAATGTATTGGTGCAAGACTATTACGACCGTTACCCTGCTCCTGCCAAAATGATTGTCGACATTACCCTTTGCGACCGTTTGAATGACCAATTAATTAGTCGTTTTAATTGTTACAATCCTTATTCGGAGCGGCTACAAAATTTGATTATTAAGCGCAAAAAAAACTTCTATTATGGTGGCGAAGTGGCTCATTTATTTCGCTATAACAATGAGGTCTTTAAGCGGGCTTTATTTTACAAGAATAAAAGTGACGAAGATTGGTTGCTTGACCGTGTGATTAGTGATAACTTGGTGGCCGGTGCAAAAGATTTAGAGCCTTATCGCCTTGACTATCAAGCAGATACAACAAATACAGATTACTTATTAGACCAACTAGAAGAGTTGGTAAAAACGGCACAAAACCAAGGTTCGCAAGTAGAATTAGTTATTAATCCCTACTATTCTGCTTTCGCCAAAACGATTACTAATTTGGACAGCTTGAGCCAAGTCGTGACGGCAAGGACGGGCTTGCAGGTACGTGATTATTCGCAAGCGGTGCAAGGTAAAGAAGGCTTTGGCGATTATCAACATTTGAATAAGAATGGTGCTCAGATTTATATGAACAAATTGAAGAGTGATGGAGTGTTGGATTAGAAGATGAACTTGGACGAAGTTACTAAGTAATCAGTCACTAATTCTATTAATGTCGTTTTTTAGTTTATTTTTATTCATATTTTTTTATTGCCAATACTAATAAAAATAATGTCTAATTTTGCACTTTTTTCTCTGAACCCTTTACTTTTAACTCAAAAATAGCTACTTTTGTAGTTCTATATAAATTTGTTTTTATACCTGACCAACGTTCACTGTACTCCTAACTGTTCCTGATTATCAATTATTTTGGCTGGCTAAAACTTATCCTCCCACACCTGTTTTGCGGCCCATAAATAAGGAATATTTACGAGAAGCGGAGAAAACAATTTTCAAAATGTTATTTTATTAAAGCTATTAAACGCTTGGTAATTGTTTTATGACTATAAAAAATAATAAGGTAAACATTTAACTTATTTCGGACAATTCACTACACACACCGTCCTTACTAAGTACTTGTTTTTCATAATAGACGATGATATCTTATTAAATTTTCATAGCAGTAAGCAATTGCTTTTTTAATGAGAAAAGAAGAAAACTACACGTACACATGGACTTACAGTATTTTTTAAATGTACTGCTGAGGCGAAAATGGCTTTTACTATCTGTTGCAATGACTGCGGCAATAGCTACTTTTGTGTTGGTCACCTTTATGCCTTTCAAATTCAAATCTGATGCTACCCTAGAAGCTAATCTTCTAGGCGACCAAGTGCTCGATATCCTCCGCGACAACGACTATACGCCTCAATGGAAAGCGGATGCCCGCTACAATAAATTCATTGAGAACATGAAGCGAAAGCAAATTATTCGTTTGCTTTCCGAAGAATTATTATACCACGACCTTACTTCAGACCAACCTTTCCGAACTCCTACAGAAAAGGAAACCGGAGATTTTTCTCGCCAAGATTTAGAAGATTTTGTAGCTGTTTTAACTTCGACTAAAGACACCACGTCTGATTACGGAATTAAAAAACATAACAATATCAAGTTTTCTGATTTAGCCGAAGCTTTTGGTTATGATTATGAGAGCTTGCTAGAAAACCTAATCATTCATCGTGTGGGGGACACCGATTTCATCAGCGTTAATTTCACTTCTGAACATCCTGGCTTAAGTCACTTTGTGGTGAGCAAATATTGCGATGAATTCTTGGCTTATTATGATAATGCCTTAGTAGAAGCAGAGGACGAAGGTGTGAAAACTTATCGGGAGATAAAAGAAGAGAAAAAACGGGAATTAGAAGGGAAAAAAGAGGTTTTAAATGCCCACCGTCGTGCAAATAGTATTGTCGATATGGAAAAACAAGGTGGCTCTGTAATTACACAAATTATAGACCTAGAAACCGCTATAGAAGAAGAACGTCAAGACATTCGCGCACAAAAAGAAGCTATTGCACAACTGAGCTACGAAATTCGTAAAATTGCTCCAGAACAAGCTAATAGTCAATCTAATACACTTTTCAATAATGATGATTTAGAGCGTATTCGTAAAGATATTACTCGCCTACAAACCCAATGGATAGACGGCGGTATGAAAGACGAAAAACTCAAAATGAAAATTGAGAAACTCAAGATAGACCGTAATGACTTGATGAAAAAAATGGCGAATAACGTGTCTAATATGGACAAGGAGGACAGCCAACGTTTGCGCGATTTGAATGACCAACGTTTGCAAGCCGAAATTGCCAAATCATCCGCAGAAGAAGCTGTTGATTCTTATAAGCGCGAAATTCGTCGCCTTCGCGGTTCACAAAACGTGATGGTCAATGACGATGCACGCCTCAAAGAATTGGAGCAAGAATATGGCATTGCTTTAGACGCTTATTCGGCGGCTGAACGCGACTATAATCAGGCCCGTCATGATGCGCGTAGTGGTGAAAATCCATTGCAATTAGTGCAAGCTGCCGAAGTTCCAGAAAAGGCAGAAGCTAAAAATCGCGTTATTTTGTCGGGTTTTGCGGGCACAGCAGCAGGTACTTTAATGACTGTTTTGCTGTTTTTATTAGCCTTTTTTGATAAAAGCTTACAAACTCCTTCGCAGTTTTTCAAGCAAAGTGGTTTGCCTAATTTAGGCTATGTCAATAAAATAAAAGCAAAGGAATTAGACCTAGACAATATTTTCGGTAGTGCGGCTACCGATAAAAAAATGACCCACTTCAAAGAAAGCATTCGGAAGCTCCGTTGGTCATTGCAAAATTCGGGCGGCACCAACTTTTTGTTCACCTCTACCAAGCCGCAAGAAGGAAAAAGCTTCTTGTTATTAACCTTAGCTTACTCTCTGAGCCTCAACAACTTACGCGTCTTATTGATTGATGCTAACTTCAAGAACAATAGTTTGTCTAGCATGGCAAATGTACCTGTTGATATGAACCCGTTCATGAGTTCTAATCATGTCGAATCTGGAGCAGGCAGCCACATTGAAGCGGGTAAATTCAATCTACAAAACGTTGATATTATCGGCAATCCGGGTAATGGTCGTTCGGCATCAGAAGTATTGGCAGGTAAGAATTTCCGTCAAATTTTGCGCAATTATGAACTCGAATACGACTATATTTTAATAGAAACGGCTTCAATGAATGACTATTCTGACGCACGCGAACTATCTGCTTTTGTAGATAAAGTAGTGCTAATAGCATCCGCAGAAAGTAATGGAGAAAGTGCCGATAAAGATAGCTATCATTTCTTACGCTCTTTGGGCGAACGTTTCTATGGTAGCGTATTGAATATGGTTGATTTAAAAAACCTTTAACCAATTGAATATTGTCTATTGATTATTGTCTATTGATTATTGATTATTGCTGCTTAGACGGACGCTTAGGCGTGCAAATTAGACCGAAATATCAATAAATAATCCATCCAAAATTGATTATTGAATATTGCTGATTAAGCCGACGAATATGTACGCGTTTAATTAGAATATGCAATAATCAATAGTCAATCAGATTATGAGTAACACAAACGATCGCGCATACTGGATAAAATCGACCCTCTTTACGCTGATGCAGCGATTTTCGGTGCAGTTGTTTGCCTTGGGAAGTGTGCCTTTCTTATTTCGTGGTTTGTCAGAAAATGACATGGGCGCATGGGTGATTTTTCTATCGACTATTTCACTATTAGAGGTTGGTAGAATGGGGCTTTTGCAAAATGCGCTAGTCAAATTTTTGACAACAGTATTGCCAGAAGGTTTTGACATAAAAACGATGGCATTGCCAGAAGAATATAAGAAAATAGCAACAGCATCACTTGTTTTAAATGGCTTAGTGACTGTCTTTATCGTTTTGTTATTACTCATTGGTGGTCCGATTTTAGCACATATTTTTAATAAACCCGAATTAACTGCTTTATTCCATATATATATGGCGACAACGGTGTTACTAATGCCATTTATGCAGTCTAATTATATAGGACAAGCCAACCTAGACTTCAAAGGAATGTTCTGGGGAGATTTCACAAAACAAGGTTTGCTTTTTGCATTTATTTTGTTTTTGTACTTCTCATCATTTGAATTAAACATTATATATCTAGCTCTTTTTCAAATAGTTACAGCAATAGCAGGTTCTATTGCTACCTGTTATGTGAATAGACATTTTTTGCACTTTACAAGCACTATTGATTGGTCTTGGGTTAAAAAATTATTCGCTTTTGGAAAATTTGTTTTAGCCACCAACCTGAGTACGATGCTTTATAAAAGCATCGACAAATGGATGCTAGGTGGTTTGGTAAGTCTGCCAGCAGCAGCAGCTTATGAGGCCGCAATTAAAGTCACGAATTTGGTAGAAGTGCCAACGCATGCGATGGCAAATGTGCTATTTCCGCAGAGTGCTAGAAAAATGAGTGAAGGCCCCGCAGCAGTCAAACGCCTCTATGAAAAAACAGTGGGCGCAATATTAGCGATGCTTATCCCAGCTATTATTCTCGTATTGCTTTTTGCAGATATTATTATCTGGATTATTGCTGGCGATAAATATTTGGATAGCGCGTATTTGCTGCGCTGGACGATTTTATACGGCTTATTTATTCCTTTTGCCATTCAATTCGGTACTGTTTTGGATAGCATAGGTAAGCCAAAAATCAATTTTACATTTACATTAATTAGTGCTTTACTAAACGTGGTTTTAAACTATGTTTTCATCACTAATTTTGGCATCGTAGGTGCAGCGTGGGGGACTTTATTAACCTATGCCATCACTTTCATCATGATGCAATATGTATTACATAAACTACTGAAAGTCAATGCTTTAAATGCATTTAAACATTCAGTTGATTTTTATAGCGAAGCTTGGAACAAAGGCAAAAAGATGCTCTTCAAACCAAGCTTCAAAGATAAGGTATTAGACGATAATGAGTTTCAATAAAGAAACTTTCTAAGTCGTCAGTCAAGTTAGGGAGTTTGTAGAAAATAAGCTAGCAAATTTAGCGCAGTTATTTTTTCTTTAGACCAGGCAAAAAGCACAGGCATCGCCTTCGTTATGACGAGCATTTTTAAGGCTGTATAAAGTAAAAAGAACAAGCAAAATTGCTAGATTATTTATTACAAACTTCCCTTAATACTATTAAAATAGAAACGACCATTGGTTCTCCCCCATCCAATTGTAATCAAATAAATAGGACAAATCTTGGGTAGTGAATTGAATGGATAGAAGCATTAAAATGCCTAGCAAAGCAACGACTAAGTCAGTCATGCTATCATTCAATCCTTCCTACATTCAATTAATTATTCTTAATCACACAATCAATTACCAATGACACCGGAACAGTTTAAAGATGGAATTCGGTATGCGGAGGACAATTTTCGCAACGATAACGCACCCCATCTAGCCGTCGATAAACGACTGATTAGAGAAAAATTTGATTTAACGGGAAAAAAAGTCCTCGACTTCGGTTGTGGCATGGGAGGTATGAGTTTGTGGTATGCAAGCAATTGGGATTGTACCGTGCACAGTCTAGACATCGACCGTCACCACGTTACGATTGCAAATGCGATAAAAGACAAGCACGACATCAAAAATGTCAATTTTGAAGTACGTAATATCTTAGAAAACCCCCTTACAGAAAAGTATGATTATATTTTTCTGAATGATGTAGCAGAGCATATTGCTTTTCCTATTCTTGAACCAATTTTGAAGCAACTCGGCGAAAGCTTGAGCGAAGAAGGACGTATTTTTGTCACTTATCCGCCTTGGCGTAGTCCATATGCTTCTCATGTTACACATGCTGTAAAAATTCCTTGGTGTCAATTTTTGCCAAAAGGAATGCTGATGAGCATGATTGAAAAAAACAATCATCCCATCGTAGGCGAAGAAGAAAGTGATTTATTGGCAGCTTATAAAGGCTTAAATCACTTGACACACAACAAGTTGATGGCTGTGGTCGAAAAGGCGAATTTGAAGCCAGTGTTTCGCAAAAGTCACTGTATCTTGAACCGTATTAGTCCACTTAAGAATGCTAATATCAACTTTTTTCCGCTAGATTTTCTAGTGACTAAAGAGTTTTTATTACTTAGCCCCAATGGACATTAATATTGAATATTGATGATTAATTATTTCGACTAAACGCCGCATGGTCATATTCGCTTTAATCAATAAACAATATTCAATAATCAATCATAAAATGGATTATCGCAACAAGGACATTATATACTTTACGCTTTTTCCTTGGGAGAATGCGTTCTCTTCCGTTTCGCTTTCGTTTACCCGCGAGTTTGTGAAGGCTAATCGGGTCTTTTATATTAATCATCCTTACACTTGGAAGGATTTTATGCAACGCAGAGGCGAAACTCAAGTCAAAGAGCGTCGTAGTGACTTGTTGCGTGGCAAAATGCGCTATGAAAGCATTCCTGAATTGCCAGAAAATGTAATTGCAGTACATCCACCCAATGTATTACCGATTAATTTTTTGCCAGAAGGCAGCATATATGAACGCATGCACGCCTACAATGAAAGCATTGTATTCAAGACGATAGAGCAAGTTGTAAAAGATTATAATTTGAAAGATTATATCTATTTCAACTGCTTTAATCCCTATTTCGCCGGCTATTTGCCACGTCCTCGCTTCCAACCTTCACTCAATATTTATCAATGTATTGATGATATGTATGAGGAAGATTACACCGCAAAACACGGAGCGCGATTGGAAGAAGAAGTGATTAGAAACGCAGACGTAGCAGTAGCAACTTCGCGGCATTTGCGCAAGATAAAACTGCATTTAAACCCAAATATTCACTTGCTACACAATGCTGTTGATAAAACCATTTTTGCGCGCGCAGTAGAACAAAAACTACCGCGCCCGAAAGAATTGGAAGGCATTACAGGTAAAATTATCGGTTTTACGGGCAATATTAATGAATATCGCCTCAATTATGAACTCTTTAAAGCTGTGGCTGCGGGACATCCTGACAAAACCTTGGTCATCGTTGGCCCTTTGAATAGTGAAGACTATAAAACGTCTGGCTTATATGATATGCCAAATGTCGTTTTTACGGGAGGCAAACACATCACCGAATTACCTGCTTTTTTGCAAAATTTCGATGTGACCATCATCCCGTTTCTGTGCAATACCCTGACCCAGAGTATTTATCCATTAAAAATTAATGAATACTTGGCAGCAGGCCGCGCCGTGGTAGCAACGAGCTTCTCGGAAGATATTCGCACTTTTTCTGACGTGATTTACTTGGCAGAAAATGAGCAAGAATTTGTTCAATTAATTGACAAAGCAATTACCGAAAATTCGAAAGAAAAATTGCAACAACGTATTGATACCGCTAACCAAAACACGTGGACAGCACGGGTGGAAGAATTTTGGAATATTGTGGAGCAATCATTAAATAAGCCAAAAAAAGAATTAGTTTAAATAATTAGGAATTAGGAATGTAGAATTAGGAATTAAAAACGCCTAATTTCTAATTCCTAATTCCTAAAAATCTAACATACTTATGAATTACTTGAATACCAAATTTGCCGACTTAGAAGGAGTTGCGAAGCAATTCAAAGGGCAATATCAAGATGCTTCGCCATTTCCAAATATCTACTTCAATGACTTTTTCAATCCTGAAATATTAGAAGGTATTTTGGAAGAATTTCCTGATTTAGAGAAAAAAGGCGACATCAAATTCAACAATCCAAATGAAGTCAAATTGGCCTCTAAAGGAGAACGTCGTTTCGGCCCCAAAGCTAAAGAATTCATGCATTTCTTGAATTCAGAACCGTTTTTGATGTTCTTACAAGAACTAACAGGCGTCGAAGAGACACTTATGCCTGACCCCTACTTTGAAGGTGGCGGATTTCATGAGTCTAAGCGTGGTGGTTTCTTAAAAATTCATGCAGATTTCAACAAACACCGTCAAACAAAGCTAGACCGTCGCTTAAATGTCTTGGTGTATTTGAATAAAGACTGGCAAGATGAATGGGGGGGTCATTTTGAGCTTTGGAACAGAGAAATGACGCGTTGTGAGAAGAAAGTACCGCCAATGTTTAACACCATGGCGATTTTCACGACAACGGATTTCAGCTACCACGGTCTGCCTAATCCAATTATGTGCCCAGAAGACCGCAGTCGTCGTTCGATGGCTTTGTATTACTACAGCAATGGTCGTCCAGCGCATGAAATCAATCAAGGTATTGAAGACCATAATACGCTTTTCGTAGCGCGTGAAGGGGAAGAAGACAAGCAAATGCGCTCGTTTAATACGAAACAGCAAGTAAAAGATTTTGTAAAAGACTTAACGCCACCTATTTTGACAAAAATGGCTAAAAAGGTGATGGGAAAAGGAGAAGATAATTAAATTAAATATTGATGATTGTATAAGTACCCGGACACATTTATTCGTGGAATTTTAGGGCTAAGATTTTTTCGATAGTTTTTCTTAAAAAATCCTTGCATAGCCTACGTTA
This sequence comes from Caprella mutica, assembly GCA_947561585.1. Lineage (NCBI taxonomy): Eukaryota > Metazoa > Arthropoda > Malacostraca > Amphipoda > Caprellidae > Caprella > Caprella mutica. Next base: position 22,407 of record CANNZV010001347.1, read on the forward strand.
CGGAAGTATTTTTTGAGGAAAAATAACGGAAAAAGATAGTTCTAAAAACCGATAATAAATGTGTCCGGGTACTTAATGATTATTGCCGATTTAATGAGTGCTTTGACGTGTTCATTGTGCAAAATATACAATAGTCAATAATAAATAACCAATACTAGACCGTGAATAATTTTGAAGAAGAAAAAGACGAATATGGCTTAACTTCTTGGGATCATACCCATGAGTTATTGCTTTTGGCTTTCTGTATTTTGATGCTCGCAGGCATTTTTATGAAAGTCGTCTTTTTGTGATTGAATATTGATTATTGCCGATTTGACGAGCATCTAAACGCGTTCTTTATCGGAAATAGTCATTAGTAAATATACTAAGAGTGAACACTATAAACGCTATATCAGAAGGAATTGAGGAGTGGTTTCGCCGCGCTTTTTTGCTAGACAAACTGAACAATAGTTTAGGTTGGGCCTTTGGTCTTGGCTTTGCACTGTTCGTGGCCGTGTTGTTTGCGATGTTGCCTCTCCAATTTGCCTTACTTTTTGTAGGTGCAATGATTGGCATTCCGCTAGTTGGTGCATGTTTCACGAATGTTAATATTGGTATTGGTGCGATTATTACCTTGGGCTTTTTTGTAGAGTTTTTCAGAAAATTCTCCAATGTTCCCTTTGGTATTGGCTTGGATGCTTTGTTGTTTATCATGTCCTTTAGTATGCTAGTGCAGCTTGCCCGAACGCGGGATTTAAGCTTTGCTAAACATCCCATTTCGAGCTGGACTTTGATATGGATTTACTTTAGTTTATTTCAAATACTAAACCCCTGGGCGGAGTCTAAGTTAGCATGGGTATTCACGGTGCGAAGTCTAGCAGGTTTGCTCTTTTTATACTTCATTGCCTGTTTTGCCATGAAGAATTTGAAGACGGTAAAACTACTTTTGAAAATAGTCTTAGGTTTATCACTATTCACAGCACTATATGCCATGAAACAAGAGTTTATTGGCTTTAGTAGCGGCGAAATAGCTTGGCTAACTGCCGACCCAAAACGCTATCAATTGATTGTACAATGGAATAGAATGCGCGTTTTTTCGCTCTTTTCTAATCCGACTACTTTCGGTATTTTGATGGCGTATATGAGCGTCTTTTGTTTAGTACTGACCCTCGGGCCTTACTCTTGGAAGCGACGTGTATTGTTAGTCCTTAGTGCAATTATCATGATGATGGGAATGGCATTTGCAGGCTCTCGAACGCCTTTCGTTTTAGTGCCAATTGGTATTTTCTTTTATACCATTTTGACTTTAAATCGAGTGGTTATCGCCTTAGCTTCGGCTTTTGGAGTAGGCTTAGTTCTTTTGATATTAGGGCCTTCTAGCAATCCCGTGGTGTTTCGTATTCAGTCGGCTTTTAAACCGGGGCAAGATGCCTCGGTTCAGGTTCGTATTGACAATCAAAAACTCATACAACCACTGATATGGAAACGCCCGATTGGTTCGGGCTTAGGAAGTACAGGTGAATGGGCAGAACGTTTTACACCGCATACTTTTCTTGCTAGTTTTGCGCACGATAGTGGCTATGTACGTATCGCCGTGGAAGCAGGTTGGATTGGTTTAATTATCTATATGTCCATGTTGTTTACCATTATGCGATGGTGTATTTTCTATTATTTGCGGGTCAAAGACCCTTTAATAAAGAATTTATATTGTGCAATAGCGGTCGCAATGATTATCTTGATAGTTGCCAATTATCCGCAAGAAGCTATCGTAATGTTGCCGACGAGTTTGATTTTTTATATCTTTCTAGCGGCTATTGTTCGCTTAAAAGATTTTGATGAAAATTTTGCGCCCAAAGCAATTGGCGGAGAAACCAACAGCAAGTAACGATTTAATTAACCCCCAACAAAACAAGAGATTACACTGATAAATTGAAAGAATACCATTGGTAAGGACGTGCGCAAGCATTCAATCATTCCCACATTCAATCATTCAATCATTGTATTAAGAAACACTATACAAAAAAAGGCAGTCATGCAAGCTAAGTTACCATTTGTGAAACAATATTTTTTACTTGTTTTTTGTTTATTTGTTGGCAGTATTTCGCTGCAAGCACAGCAACCGAATTACGATTTAATCGTAACACCTGATGATATGCGTCCGCGCAATTTTTCGGAATATTTGGTGCGCTTAGCTTGGTTGAATACGCCAGAAAATCGTGTCTTCGAAATCAAAAAAGAAGCCGCAGAACTAAGCGAGAAGCAAGCAAAATGGAGTTGGGTAGAAAGTATTAATGCCAGTTTAATTATTGGGCAAGGCGATACGATTGTTGTTCCTTCTTCGACTGGTGGCTCACCCGACGCTTTTGCAAGACCGGGTTTTAACTACGGTATTGGGGTCAATATTGGCGGTATTATTACGAGCCAATGGGACAAACGAATCGCAGAAACGGAAATACGCATTGCTGACGAAGAAATTAAGCAGCAAAAACTGCTAATACGTATGGAAGTACTGTCGCGTTATCGCAAATATTTGATGAGCCAAGAAATATTAAAAGCTAGAACGCAAGCGGCAGAAGATGCCACGACGACTTATACCATTTTGCAAGAATTGTTTCGGCAAGGAAAAGCAGAAATAGAAGAGTACAATAGTGCTGCCATTGCTTATTTTAATGGCATAGAACAAAGAGAACGAGCCACTACTGAAGTAGAAATAGCCAAACTAATGCTCGAAGAAATGATAGGCATTGGTTGGGAAGTCGCAGAACGATACAAGGCACAATATGGCGAATAATCTTTCTGAAATTAGCCATCATAAAAGCTACTGAAGTAGGACTTTTACATCTTGAATTGTATTTAAGTACCCGGACACACCAATTATTTCGGTAATTTATGAGGATGTTTTTTCGCGATTTTCCTCAAAAAAACAACTCCATAGCGACGGCTATGCAGTAATTTTTTTTTAGAAAACTATCAAAAAAATCTCACTCCTAAATTTTCCTAAATAATTAATGTGTGCTACTTATATACAAACCCCACAGTCGTCTTTGAGAATTTCAAAAAATATCATCGCTATTTTCATTTCTCCCATTTAACTAGCCACATACTGGTATTTTTCTTAAAAAAACACCTTGATATAAAGACATTTGCAGCACAATTGCTTACTTATGCAGATAGTTTGCAAATGTTTTAGACTTAAATCATATAAAATTAATAAAATTGTGTAAAATTTGCACAAAATGCTGTTGAATTTTTAAGTTTTTTGTAAATTGCGCTCTCATTCCCAAGTGAGGTATTTATAACAAAATTCTGATTGTCCCTCAGCAAAATCAGGCGTTCCGACAAATCCGTTTTACTGTTTTTTATTTATTCAAAAATAGTAAAGTAGAAGCGGTTCGTTTTTTATTTAAATTCGACTACTCCTATTCAAATTTTAGTTGATTTTCCCACTATACTAGAGAATCTATTAGAGGCTTTTTTAACCATTTCATTAACTGCATGAGGTTCGCACTTTTGGGTGTTTACCTTAGAATGAACATACACGTCAGACATTTCCATGATGGAGATGTAAATGACTATTAGAACACACACACTAAAAATTAAATATTGTGAAGCCTATCACCGGCATAGTCATTATTATAGTCCTTATTGCAGGCATTTTCGTTCCGATTGATGTTCCATACACCATTCAGAGTACAGCGAAGGCCTTACCTGCACAACAATGGATTCTACACAAGAACCCTGACGGCGCGCTCGTCAGCACTCTTCACGATTTTCAGACTGGGTTAATTCGAGATTACTCTAGCTTCCAATTTGATAGAGGCGATGTCGTAAATATCTCTTTCAATCAATCTAAACGCTCTGAACAATACGTGGCAATCAATGAAACGATTGCAGATATACAATCTAACTCTTTAAATGAGCGAGTCATTACGCTCGAAAATGAGCTAGCAGTAGAACGTGCCAATTTAGCAAATGTTAAATCTGGTGAAAAAAGTCAAATCATTGATAAACAAAACGAAGTCATTGAACTAGCCAAACAAACGCTTACTTTTGCACGCTCAGAATTAAAACGCGCCAGAGACTTATACGCAGAAGGTTCTATTGCACGCCAAGACTTAGACCGTGCTCAAAATGCATATGACCAAGCTCAAATCGAAGTAAAAGTAGCTAAACGCTCTCTTGCTGTCACCTCTACAGGTGAAAAACCAGAAGCCGTTCGTGCTATTCAAAGCCGTATTGCAGCTTTGGAAGAACGTATTTCTTTCATGCAAGGCACACAAGGCAAACTGCAAATCAACTCGCCATTGGCAGGTCGTTTGCGCTTTGAAAGCGGTATTGATGGTGATAAAATTATCATTGAAGATACAGCAGCTTTAGTCTTGCATATTCCAATTAAATTGCGTGACCGCCAATTCGTACATGATAGCATTCAAATCAAAGTCAAAGTAATCGGTAAAGAATATTTATTGGATGTCGATGAAATTGATATGAGTGATAAAGTCTTGATTATGAACATGCAACAAGTCGTCATGCTCAAAGCATTAGTCACTAAAGGCAAAGAAAAAATCGCTTCTGGAATGCCGATGCGCTGCGAAATATACTGTGGTGATGTCAGTCCAAAAGAATATTTAGATCGCTCTATTCAAATAGATTATCGCTAATGTTACGCTACGAATTCAAATATTACGTCCCCTATTCTAAACTCGATTTGCTACGCAGTATGGTCACGCCTTTCATGGACATTGACCCCAATGCGCGCGAACGTGGTGAATACACGGTGCGCAGTATTTACTTCGACACCCCTGATTTTGAATGTTATATCACCAAAAAAGCAGGTGAAAAGCACCGAAATAAAGTGCGTTTGCGTGGCTATGACGTAGCAGGCGATGAAGGCGCGGTGTTCATGGAAATTAAAAAGAAATTTGAAGGTCCGATTTATAAAAATCGTGCTTTCATGAATTATGGCACTTCGAAGAAGATATTGTCAGGCGAGCCTATTGAAAATTTTTTAGACAATAAAAAGAAAGACGCAGAGGATAATGCTCGTCGCTTCATGTACAATGTCTATGCTCGAAAAATGATGCCTGTCGTTTGTGTGATTTATGAGCGTGAGCCCTATTTGTCCAAATTTCCAGACCCTGCGAATAATTTACGCATTACATTCGATAAGAACTTACGAGGTGTCCCCTACCCCACTATCGACGAATTGTATGTGGAACGCGATGTCAAAACGGCTAGTCCCGGCTATTTTATTTTAGAAGTAAAATTCAATGGCCATTATCCGGCTTGGATGCGTCCCGTGATTACCACGCTTGGTTTGAAGCAAGAAGCAGCCTCCAAATACTGTCTTTGCATTGATGCCCTTGAGCAAATAGATACCATGAAACGTTATGATACCTTGCGAAATAGCCGTATGTTTGACTATATTGCTGCCGGAAATGACGGTTACTAATGCCAATGATTGAATGTCAGAATGATTGAATGATTGAATGATGCGTTTCACAATTAGCCATCTATGATTTCATTTACTTGTTCTATTATTTACAATAGACACCAAAATCTACTTCCAAATTTTCCCTCCCACACTATTTAATTAGAAATTTTTTAATTAAAAACTAGGAATGGCTTTGTCTTTGTAAATAACTAATTACTAATAACTATTTTCCAATTCAAAAGAGAACAACTACACAACACCACACGGTTTTACTATGCTAATTTTGAAAATAGCTAAAGTCGTGTAACTTTGCCGCCTAAACGGTTTGCAATATAGAGCATCAGATAAAAATAAGAGCTTTTCGCAGTAGGAAGATGTAAATTCTCTTCCATCTGTGGTAAACTATGAAACTTTTAGCTGACTACCTATAAACACATAGACAACTGATTTTCAACTGATTACAGTCTAAAATCTATCGTCTAATATCTTAAAAAGGAGGCAAACGGACAACAACAAAATAATGCTCGAAGAATTTAATCAGATAGACATTTTCCGCCCGTCTATATTCGATATTGCTGGAAATCTCATGGTCGCCCTAAGTTGCGGCATCATTGTCTCTATTGTATATCGAATTACCTATCGTGGCCCTAGTTATTCCAATACATTTGTGAATTCCCTAGTGCTTTTATCTATGATTACCTCTGTGGTCATTTTAGTTATTGGTAATAATTTAGCGCGTGCCTTCGGTCTGGTTGGTGCGATGTCCATTATTCGTTTCCGTACTGCCGTACGCGATGTGCAGGATATTATTTTTATCTTCTTTTCCCTTACCGTTGGTATGGCTGCAGGTGTTGGACTGGTTTCGGTCGCCATTATTGCGACCATAGTCGTCAGTTTGGTGATTATCATTTTAGTCTCCTCCGGCTACGCCAATAAATCAAAACGGCGGCATTTACTGCAAGTCAGCTACGACAATATAGAAGACGTAGAAGGGCGTTTATCAAAGGTATTGAAAAAATACTGCCGCCGCTATAACTTGGTGAATATCAAGAACTTAGGTAAAGATAATCAGGTAGAAGCTTACTATCAAGTACGCCTACGTGGTCGCAAAAAGAACGCGGAATTTATCAAAGCTTTACGCGATTTAGATTTCTCACACAATGTCAACCTTTTCTTCGATGAAGATGACGCGAACTCTCCTACGGAGGTTTAATTGAGAATTAGAAATTAGGAATTCCTCTGATGGAAACGCCCTGCTCGCTTTGATGCGAGCAGGGCGTTTGTCGTTTTACGTAACTCGGATTTCCAATCCGAGCTTATGCTTGCTATTTCTTTCGCCCACGGTTAAAACCGTGGGCTACTTGCCCACGTCTCTATGCCTACATTTTAACGCAAAATAAATGTTCAAAAACGCGGAGTTGAAACACGGACAAGCAGCCCACCGTTTTAACGGTGGGCGAAATGCAGCGATTTAAATCTTCGATGAAGATGACGCGAACTCTCCTACGGAGGTTTAATTGAGAATTAGAAATTAGGAATTCCTCTGATGGAAACGCCCTGCTCGCTTTGATGCGAGCAGGGCGTTTGTCGTTTTACGTAACTCGGATTTCCAATCCGAGCTTATGCTTGCTATTTCTTTCGCCCACGGTTAAAACCGTGGGCTACTTGCCCACGTCTCTATGCCTGCATTTTAACGCAAAATAAATGTTCAAAAACGCGGAGTTGAAACACGGACAAGCAGCCCACCGTTTTAACGGTGGGCGAAATGCAGCGATTTAAATCTTCTCCATCCGAGCCTATCTATACGCCATTTAAACCAAAATTTGCATCTTTGTACTATGAAACCTAATACAATTATAAAACCGCGATTAACGGGGTCGTCTTTTCCAAAATGGCGGTGGCTATTGGGTGCAGCCGTTTGGTTGGGAATGGCTGTTGTTTTTTATGCGTTTTTGGGTAGTTTGCGTGATGTGAGTGGGGCTATCGCAAATTGGTTTTATTCAAGTGATTACGGCATAATTGCCCCCAATAATACGCACTTAGCCGAGCAAAACTACTTCTTTGCTGCCCTGTCTATTCTTTTTGGACAGTCGCTCTTTTTTCAGTTTTTACTTCAAAAAAATAAGTCCTTTCTAAAAAAGCGCAAAACAGCGTATTGGCTAGCTTTGGTCAATAATAATTATTTCTTTCACTTGCTTTTTATGGTCGGTTTTCGGCTGCTTATTCCTCTTGTTTTTATAGGAATAATAACAACTTCCACCACCTTTCATTTTTCAGCAATTGGCGGATTAGTGATGCTATTATTGCTCCCCTATTTGCATTTGCGTACGTGGATGAATATTAATCGAATGTATATAAATACTTGGAAAACAAGCGTTTATGCGTTCTTAGGAATAACTATTTTTGCATTTTTGTTAGCACAAATTCATATTACTGACTATAAAACAGTTCATCAGCAATTATTAGAACCATTAGCTGAATATAGCTTACAAATTGACCTCCCCATCGCACAAAATGGAGATTTGGTACTCAATAAAGGAGAATATGCATCAATTTATATGGATAAAAATGGGCAAACTGCGCCTATTTTACATAATTCGGAAGATATAGCAACGTATATAGAAACGCTATTGTATCGCTTTCCCCATCATCAATCTCGACTAGCTCCTACGCCCGTTTTACTCATTGACACGCTTTGTCCCATGGAAAAAGTCCATCAATTCCGTCAAAAAGTAAGTTTCGTTAGATGGAAGCATTTTTATGGTATCAAAAACAAACAGCATTATCAACCACGTACTTATAATGATTGGTGGTATCGAATATACGCGAACGCCTCCTCCCCTTTGTGTGATAGCGCTTGGCTGCAAATACACACACAAATAACACAAGCCGTTCCGTTTGAAACGGCTTGTGAAAACGCCTTTGATTATCCCTGTACTTCATTTGCTTTGCCCCCGCTTTTATTGCAATTTGAAACAGCGACCATTCAAGAAGCCTATCATATCCATCTAAAACCTAATCAACTGATAATCAACAATATAGCAGCAAGTGAAGCAGATTATAAAACGATGTTAGACACCTTAATCACTAGCACCAATCAAACTAAATTAATTTATTTGACACTAGAAAATGACGTCCCTTATGGTCAATATATCCGCCTATTAGACATTAAATCAGGAGTAGTTAATGCTGCTAGAGATGCGGCAGCGCAAGCGAAGTATGGTTTATCTTTTGATAATATTAATGGCAAAAAAAGACATGAATTAGTAAACGAAAAGCAATTGCATTTGCGTTTTTTAGAACCACTATCCGCCGCCGAACAACAAGTCTATGACTACCTCCGTGCTCAAAAATAGCCCTAATAAAAAAGCCAGCTTCGAATATATATTCAATTCAAAACTGGCTTTTTCACCACACAAACCAATTAGATAAAATTAAACCGCGCCCGACCTACTCGAATCCGTTTCATCCGTCCAATCTGTGTTCTAATCCTATCTAATTGGCTATCTTATGACATCGTTTTACTTCTTCTCGGCACTCCCCAAAGAAATCAAATTCGTAAACAAACGATACGCCCCCGGAACACCCGCCGGCAATTCTCTAAACCAAGAATAGCCCGTGTAAACGTAATAGCCCTTGCCATATTCCGCTACTAAAAGTCCGCCATCTTTCGGGTCTTCGCCCGGGTCATTTGCGCTTAAAATCGCTGTAAAATCGTCGCTCCATTCATTCGGAAAATACAAACCACGCTCTTGTACCCAGCCGTCAAAATCAGCAGAAGTAATTTTATTAGGCGTGTTTAAAACGGGATGTTTAGGCGCAAGAAAACGCACTTCTGCTTCCTCCACCGTCACGCGGTCGCGCGATAGCTTCATGGGATAAGGCGCGAGTTTTTCCTGCGGGAAAGGCATGCGCCAAGTCGTTTGATATTGGATAATATACGTACCGCCATTTTCTACATATTCCAATAATTTTGGCTGATGGAATTTCATGCGGTCATTGGTATTATAAGCACGAATACCAGCGATAATAGCGTCGTAATTTTTCAAATTTTCGGGCGTAATGTCCTTGTCTTCCAGCAAATCAACTTGATAGCCGATTGCTTCTAAATTTTCAGGAATTTTATCGCCTGCGCCCATGATATAGCCGATGCGTTCCCCTGCTTTTTGGAGGTCAATTTTTACCACTTTGCTTTCCTCATTTTTCAGCACGGTTTGGGTCGGAATGTGGTCGTATTCAATGACGACCATTTCTTGCGTATAGGTTTCGCCATTCAGCATCACTATTGGCGAAATTAAGCCTTCACTTTGTCCTTTGGGTGGAAACAACTGGAAGCTTACAATCGCTTCGCCACCTTTTATATCCAATTGGAAATCAGCGACTTGTGGCTCTATTCGCCAACCTTTCGGATGCGCTATTTTAACTTGCCCTTTCAAATCATCTTTCATCGAAGTCACGACGACATTGACCGTTTTGGGGGCATCATCAGCATAGATATATACGTCATTTTGTAGGCTCGCAGCCACGGGCGGCAAGACCTCAAATGGGCGGTATTGTTCGCCCTTTACAGGGTCTGTTTTTTTGTAAGCAACATCGCTGGTCACCTCTAGTGTTTCGCCAGCTACCAAAAAAGTCCATTTCACTTGCAAAGCACGTGGTGTTTCGGGCAAACCACGCATTGTTTGCTCGGCTACTTTATACATGCCATATTCGCCTTTTTCGTTCAACCAATAAGGCGTAGTATAGGGTGTATTTTCAGGAACACTTAATTTTTTGTAGAATTTAAAGGCCTCATTTTCACCTAATTTCGTATTCAACACACTATCAATACCGTTCGGCAGATAGGTCACTTTTTGCAAAGTCAAATCACCTGTTGAACGTGCCGTAGCTTCCATCGTCAATTCTAGTTTTTGCCCTGGTGTCGCCGAATAATCATTGGCATTTGCCTCAAAAAACAAACCTTGACAAGCCAAAATAATCGCTTCTAATTGCGGCATTTTACGACGTTTCCAAGTACCGTCAGGCAATGCTTTGAGCAATTTATACGCCTTTACCAACTTCGCAGTACTATTTTCTGGATGCTCAAAATCAAATTCCAGTTCTACTTGCGTCAATAATTCACCAATGGCACGGCCGCCTTTCACACGTGTCCAAGTGGTATTGATGCCCTCAAAAATATCTTCTTTATTGGTGGGTACTTCGCCTTTTAACAACTCCAAATAGGCACTTTCTGAACCACGTTCTAAAGTCCTACCCATGCCTTGACATTTATGTTGCGAGCGCGAAATCGCTGCAATTTCCGTATTAGACATGCCTTTAGTTGGATAATAGGCGCCCACATCTACCGAAGCCATTTTTGATTTATCAGCTGCCGCAAATTTCTCCCGACTTCCATAAAACCACCAAGAAGTGTTCAAAAATAAACGGTTCGGTTGCCAAGCATCCACATATTTCAGTTGTTCTGGATAAGCGTTTTTATCGCCCACTAAATCCCAAGCTGCTACCGAAAGTACCGCGCTAGACGTGTGATGTCCGTGCGTTTTTCCGGCAGAATTATGGTCAAAACGATTAATCACCACATCTGGTTGCCATTTGCGAATAGCCCAAACCACATCTGCCATTACCTCGTCTCTGTTCCAAATTTTGAGCGTTTCGTCTGGATGTTTTGAAAAGCCAAAGTCAATAGCGCGGGTAAATAACTGATTGCCGCCATCTACTCGACGTGCTGCTAGCAGTTCTTGCGTACGAATAACGCCCAATAGTTCTGCCAATTCCGTCCCGATAAGGTTCTGTCCACCATCGCCACGCGTGATAGAAAGGTAAGCCGTTTCCGCTTTGACATCATTGGATAAATAGGAAATCATAGACGTATTTTCGTCGTCTGGATGCGCTGCTACGAATAGCGCCGAGGCCAATACTTGCGACTTTTGTATCGCTTCGTATATATCGCTAGACGTCATTTTTTTGGGCGCTTGCGCCTGCACAATAGTCGTCGCAAAGAGTAAGAACAGTGCAATTTTAAGCTTCATGTTGTATGTATTTATGTTCTTTTGTTCCTTTTTGAGGAAAAGAACTCCTATTTCAATTAATGTTGCAAATATAGAAATGATTGGCAAAGCAAAATTGTTTTATGACGAGCATTTTGAATATCAAAAAAGGGTAAGTCTTGTTTTATTGATGATTATATCCTATCTTTGGAGGTATTCTAATCTTTATTCACTATTACTATTTACCAATCTGATATGCTTAAAAAATTCCTCTTTCTCCTTACTTTTTGCTGCACTTTAGTAATGCTCAAAGCACAAGAAATAATCAGTACTGAATATTTAGACCACTATACTGCCAGCGATATGACTAGCGATTTTGGTTTGCCAGCGTTTTTAGTGAAAAACGGGGTTTATCTCTACAAAATGACCTATACAACGCCCGATGTCAATGGTGTTTCGAGTACGGCTTCGGGCCTAGTTTGTGTGCCAGATATCAACGCGTCTTATCCTCTACTTTGCTATGGCCATGGTACGGTTTCTGACCGTGACAATGTGCCTTCTAATATTGAAGGTGACCCAATTGGTCTTATTTTTTGTGCATTCGGTTATGTAACTGCTTCACCAGATTTGCTCGGTTTGGGCGACTCTCCTGGCATCCATACTTATGTTCATGCAGCGACTACCGCTTCGGCTTCATTGGATATGATGCGGGCGACACGTACGTTTATGAGCGAAGACGAATATAATCAAGAAAGCCTTGTCAACGACCAAGTTTTTTTGACAGGCTACTCACAAGGTGGTTTTTCTGCGATGGCGACGCACCGAGCGATGGAATTGGATTTTCCAGATGAATTTCAAGTAACGGCTTCCGCTCCAATGTCTGGCCCGTACAGTATTTCGGGTGCTATGCGCGACTTAATGTTTAGCGAAGAAGAGTACTTTTTTGTGGCTTATTTGCCTAATACTTTTCTATCTTATAACCATGCTTATGGCTTAGGCTATGAGGCTTCCGACTTTTTCAAGCCAGAATATGCTGCCATGATTGACCAGTTTGCCAATGAAGAAATTGATTTAGGCGAATTGAATGAAATGCTTATCCAAGCCCTCACCACGAATGAAGGCGGCTCTTATCCAAGCGCTTTATTTGTGGATGGTTTGGCAGAAGAATTGCAAACCAATGAAGATCATCCACTCAATGTCGCTTTGCGCGATAATGATGTCTATGATTGGGCACCGAATGCCCCGACACGCATTTATTACTGCACGGCTGATGACCAAGTTCCTTACCACAACGCCATCATCGCAGATACAACGATGAATAATAATGGCGCAGCAGACCTCTTCGCTACTGATGTCAATACCAATGCTGATCATGGCGGTTGCGTTACGCCGGCGGTGACTTCTACGACTTTATTTTTCGCTAATTATCAAGATATTGATTTAATTATTGAGAATGCTACAACAGAAATTCAACATCAAAAAGCGACGTTTACCGCTATTCCTAATCCAGCAAAAGGGGCATTTATCATACAATTTCTAGACGATACCGACAGCAATCCAAAGGCTTATTTGTATAATGATGTAGGTCAAATTGTATTAGAAAAAACAATTAGCACTAGCGATAATCAACTGAATATCAGCAACTTATCGAAAGGACTTTATTTTTTACGTGTGAATACAGATGGAAAATATTGGACAGAAAAAGTATTGATTGACTAAGTTTTTTAGTTAATTATCCTTACAGGCTGATAAAATATTATCTCCTTGTAAGGATAATTAACTAATCCTCAAAAGAACTAAAACCCTTCCAAATTGTTTTCAATGCACTTTCAAAGAAAACAACCAGTAGTTCAACTGCTAAATAATTGACAGTTATAAGAAGTTGAACCTCCAGCAATAATACGACTTCTATAACATGATAAAAAGACAAGCTGAGGCTTTAATGCCAACGGAATGGGGGAATTTCAGAATGATTGCCTACTCCGAAAAAGAAACTGATAGAATGCCAAATATTGCATTCGTACATGAAGATATGCGGACGACACAGCCCGTATTAGTACGCATTCATTCGGAGTGTATGACGGGTGATTTATTTGGTTCACAACGCTGCGATTGCGGCGAACAGTTAGTTCGTGCTTTAGAATTGGCTGGTGAACAAAAAGGAGCGATTTTATACCTTCGTCAAGAGGGACGCGGTATCGGAATTATCAATAAATTGAAGGCTTATAATCTACAAGATAAAGGGCTAAATACGATTGATGCAAACACGCATTTAGGCTTTGAAGTGGATGCACGACACTATGCGCCAGCAATTTTTATGCTAGAAGATTTAGGTATTAAGTCGGTCAAACTATTGACTAACAATCCTTTGAAAATCAATGCATTAGAGCATTCTTCAATTGACATTATAGATCGTGTCCCACTCATTATTCCACCGAAAGAACGCAACGAAAGCTATCTAAAAACAAAATCAGAACTGATGGGACATCTTTTTTGATTGTATATTGATTATTGTAACGATAAAGTGGTGTTACCAGTCATTAATAACAAGGTAAAAGTGTCAAATACTTTACTTCTTTTATAAGAAAAACTGGTAACACCACTAAGCATTCGTTTAAGCAGCAATAATCAATTCCTACGCAACTGCGCCGCCGCTTTTCACAAAGTCATCATCGTCTGGTGCAGCACATTCCTCTCCCGGCTTTCTGCCACAAACGGTACAATCTCCAATTTTACTTTTCAGCATCGGGTTATTGTTCGCGCAAGTGCCGCGAAATTCATTGCCCGTAAAGATGTAACGTATATTAATCAAGGCGAAAGAAACGGCAAATACACCGAATATCAAGCCTAACATTTTCAAAAATTCCATGTTGATTTCTATTGTTGAGTAAATTTATTTTGAATAGTTAATTCTGAATAAAAACACTCCATTCTATTCAAAGTTGTCTTGAAAGGGCAAAAATACATGTCCTAGTCTGAACATTCAAATAAGTCGTCAAAAATCGCTGCCTTTCTTCCTTTTGTCGTTAAATGACCTTCCTTTTTGTTAACCGACTGACAAAACCGCAGCTACTAACAAAAGAAAGCAAATTCAACCAACGAAATGGAATTTCAGTTCGTTTATCGTCTTAGATAGACATAATGTTTATATTTGCAGGCAAATGGATTTGCTCTTCCTTTTTGTCACTTTATTTTTGCGTGACAATTATTTTCACATCATTTGCTTCTAAAAACATAAACTACTGATAATCAAACAGTTGCAAATAAGCAACAACTTACTAATAATTTCTTATGCAATTAACCAATCGTTTTTCCAAGCTATTTTTATTAAGTTTAGGCTGGGCTATTTTGTCTTTTTCAGCTTGTAAAACAGACCTTGTCAATGCAGAAGTGGTGAGTGAAGACGCGGAATTTGCCGTGCCTCTCATCTCGACTTCTTTTACTTTACAACAATTACTCAATCGTTTTGATGAAACGACTTTAGTGACCATTTTGCCTGATGGTGGTATTTTGGTTACTTATGAAGGCGACCTTTTAGAACAAGGCAGTGAGGACGTTTTGGCTAGTTTTGAAGCGGCTTTACCTCCCGGTTTGCCGGTTTTAGATACTTTCGCTATTTTGCCTTTACAAGGGCGGAAGGTATTGATATTCAGCTCATTGACCTAAAAGATGGTTTGGCTGGGTATCAATTTACAAGTAATCACGCTGAACCAATAGATTTAACGATTAGCTTCCCACAAGTGACTAAAAATGGTCAGCAATTGGAATTGACAGCAAGTATTCCTGGCCCAGGCACTTACAATTCATTACCTCCAACAGGTTTTCCAACTGATTTAACAGGATATAATATAGACCCTGATGTCGATGGTAATTTAGAGGTTCGTTACATCGCTTTGAAAAATGGCGTGGACAGGGATACCCTTGATAATGTCATTGTTTTCTTCGTTAATTTGGCGTTTGATTATGTAGAAGGCGATTTGGGTAGCGAGCCATTTATCAATGACCCAGGCACTATTGAGATTGATATTTTTGAGGAATTTTTGCGCGGAGAAGTTTGGTTTCAAGACCCAAGTATTACCATGATTATTGAAAATTCAATTGGTTTACCAGCACGTTCTTACTCTAATTATTTCCAAGTAGTCACCGTAGATGGCGAAATTTTGCCCTTACGTTCGGATGAATTAGGCCCTAATCTGGAAGTCGATTTCGATTATCCAAGCATTAACGAAATCGGCGAAACCAAAACTACTACTTACACTTTCACGAAAGAAAACTCTAATATCGACAGTATTTTAGGCGCAGGCCCAGTCGCTATTGAATATAATGTAGATGCTATTCCTAACCCTGATGGCCCAACGGAAGACCCTGGTTTTATTGCTTGCGAAAGCAAATTCAAACTCCGTATCAAAGCTGAACTACCAATGTATGGTCGCGCGAATGGTTTTGGTGCAAGCGATGAGTTTCCGATTGATTTGTCAGAGTATGACAAACAGAATGTGAAAGCATTGGAATTCAAATTAGTCACCGAAAGCGAATTACCTATGGATATTGGCTTACAAGGCTATTTTTTAGATGCCAATGGAGCTATTTTAGACAGCTTATTTACGGAAATGACCACCGTTATCGCCTCTCCAGAAGTAGATGATGATGGTATCTCTATTGATGACAAACGTACGGAACGCTTTATTACTATTGGCGAAGACCGCTTACCAAAATTGGTGACTGATGCGAAAAAAATTCGCTTATCTACTAGCTTCTCAACTACCGATGTTGGGACTGTTCCTGTCCGTATTTTGGCCTCGCAAGAAGTCCGCGTGCGCATGGGCTTGAAGGTCTTGATTGGTGAGTAATATAGACGGTGGACGGTGGGACGATAGACGGTCGTTGCACTTGACGGTTTGCCCGTTTGGGTGAATTATTTCTAATTTTTAAATTTCTAATTTTTGAAACCATACAACTTTGAATATATTGCTTATTATATCGCCCACGGTTAAAACCGTGGGCTTCCTATCCGCGTTTTAGTACAAAAAAAGGTGTTTTAAGAAGCGGACAGGCAGCCCACCGTTTTAACGGTAGGCGAAATTAGAGCATTTTCATAAGTTGTATGTTTTTAAATTTCTAATTCAATATGAGTAAATATAGCTTCTTATTTTTCAGTCTTTTATGTAGTCTTCCGATGTTTGCCCAGCAAGAAATGGGTTTGCATTTTATGGATGTTTGGCAAGCCAATAAAACCAATCCAGCTTTGATTAATTCGGACAGTTCGACGGTCATTGGTTTAGTTAGTTTGCACAGTAATTTGACCCTTTCTAGCCCTAAATATGGTGATTTGGCGCAAAAAGATGGCGACAAAACCATCATCAATATCAACAATGCCATCGCTAATATGGAAGCCGATAATTATTTGCGCCAGCACATCGAATTACAGACCTTGGATATTGCATTTAATGTAAAAAATGTCCGTCTTAGTTTATCGCACGCCATTAAATTTGATGGCATTATTAACTATCCGAAAACCTTAGCCCAATTGATTTGGCAGGGCAATGCGCAGTTTATTGGAGAGACCATAGATGTATCACATGATATGCATTTGACGAGCTATAATGAGATTGGTTTAGGCATCGCTACCCGTTTTTCTAAAATCACCGTTGGGGTGCGTGCAAAATACCTTTCTGGCATCGGTAATATCTCAAATCAAAGCGGCAATATGACACTTGATACAGATGATGATATTTACGCGCTGACCTTAAACACGGATTATCAGTTAAATTCAAGTGGTCTTTTAGATTATAATGGTTTTAGCGATTTCAATCTTGATACGAATCAATTAAAATTTGGTGTCGGCAAAAACAATGGTTTCGGCTTTGATGCGGGTATTGCAGTCGATTTAGATAAGCTGAAAATCGCAGCAAGTGTGACAGATATTGGCAGTATAAATTGGACAGAAAATGTGACTAATTTAAGTGCTAATGGCGAATATACCTACGAAGGTTTGGACATTTCGAATGCATTGACGGGCGATAGTGTTTCCTTTGAAGGTGCGTTAGATACGATTGCACAGATTTTCAATTTTGAAGAAAGTAGCACCGCATTTTCGACCCAATTAGCAACTAAAATGTACCTTTCTGCACGCTATCAAGTAACAGATAAGGTGACCATTGGCGGCTTATATTTCTCTGAATTTTACCGCGAACAAGTCTTTACGGGCTTTGCTTTAAGTGGTCAATTTCAACTCAAGGAGTGGGCTAGTATTGGTGCAACCTACAGTATTTTAGGCAACTCATATGACAATATTGGTTTAAATGCTGCCGTAAAACTCGGTCCCGTCCAGCTTTATGGCGCAACTGACCATACAATTGGCTATATTAGCCCTGATAATGGTCGCCGTTTTGGTGGACGTGTCGGACTGAATTTAGTCTTTTAGTCTATAACATGAGCTATTCCAATTTTGCAAAAGTGAAGTTCTTTGTCGCGCGGCGACTTTGAGGTCACCGCTCGACGTTAAAGGAAAAATTGTCAAAGCTTCGTATCTTTTTACTAAACACCCGATCATGAAAAATTTTAAGCATTTATTTCTCCTTTTTGCACTTCTTAGTGCGCCTATTTTTCTACAAGCCCAAGCCGAGGGCTGCGACGGCATGCGCTATCTGGATGTCGTTTTCGATGATGTGGAAGTGACGACCGTTCAATATGGCGAAAACGTTGATTATCAAGACAATACCGTTCAATTATTCATGGATATTTATCAGCCAGTGGGTGATGCAGTCACGCAACGTCCGGTAGCGGTGATGGCGCATGGCGGTGCATGGATTGGAGGGACTAAGGAAGATATGTCAGCATTTTGCTTTGCTTTAGCACAGCGTGGTTATGTCGCTGCTAGTATCAGTTATCGTTTGTATGAACCCGACCTTTTCAATATTCCCGACTCTATTGGTGCGGTAGATATTCTCCTAAAATCGGTAGGCGATATGAAGGCAGCTATTCGTTATATGCGTCAAGATGCTGCAACGGATAATCTCTATAAAATAGACCCAACACGTATTTTTGCAGGCGGAGCTTCGGCGGGTGCTATTATGGCGACACATGTTGGCTATATGGACGAAAATGATGAAATTCCAGATTTTGTATTGGAAGTAGTGGAGGCTAATGGCGGCTTTGAAGGCAGCTCCGGCGACGAAGAAAATTTGACTTATTCCTCTGAGGTACAAGGCGTTATGTCTCTTTCTGGTGCATTATATAAGCGTGCTTGGATGAATGAAGGAGATGTTCCGCTCGTTATTTTACATGGCACAGAAGATGATATAGTGCCCTATGCGCACGGTTTTTTAGGCGTAAATGTAAATGGTTTTGAATTGGATTTGATGAGTATGGATGGCGGAAGTGTCTTAGCTGCGCGCGCTGAAGAAACGGCTATTCCTTACTATTTTCAGGCGGTAGAAGGCGGTATGCATGATGATATTTATTTTGCCTCTGCTTTTGAAGAGGACTTTAATCAATTTTTAGACTCATCTTATTTATTCTTCCACGATGTTTTATGTGCTGAGCCTTCGGCAAATGTAGAACAATTGCTCGATGTGCAAATTTCTATTCAACCTAACCCTTCTAATTCAATAACAAGGGTGCAAATAGAAGGCTTAAATGAAGCTGTTTTGGTAACTATTCTTAATCAACTTGGACAAGTTATCCAACGCTTTGAGCCAAATAATTCGACCTTTGAATTGGATAAAAATGTGTTTGAAAGTGGCATATATTACCTCTATTTTGAAGGCAAAGAAAGCGGTAAGATAAAGACGAAGAAGTTGGTCTTTATGGAGTAAATTTAAGACCGATTTGCTACTATAAAAGCATCGGATATCATGAGGATATCCGATGCTTTTTATTTTATTATTATGGTTCTTTGACATTTTTTGCATTATCTCGCCTACGGTTAAAACCGTAAGCTGCTTGTCCGCGTTGAACCCCCTGTATTTATTGGGGAAAAACGCGGACAGGCAGCCCTCCGATTTATCGGTGGGCGGTAAATTGCAAAAATTGTCAAAGAACCATTATTATTTCCCAATCACCAACTTATCTCGCACTAATATTTGCTTAGCACTGCTCACTTCCAAGTAATAAATTCCGCTAGTTAAATCACTGATATTCAGCATTATATCGTGATTACCTCGTACTAATGTACCTTTCTTTTCTTGTAAAACAGCTTTCCCAGTCAAGTCAAAAAGTGTAAAAGAAACCTCCATTTGTTCCATTAATTCTAAGCTAATTTGCGTCTGCTCTTGTGCAGGATTTGGAGCAATAATATAGTCAATGGTAGCTGTTATTTCATTGGTTGCCGTTGTAAGTTCTACGCCACAATTTTCGATACCGTCTCGCCACTCAGGCGCACCGTCTGTATAAGGCCAAATATCCCAAATCATCAAAGTATCGTTACAAATGACGGACAAGGTCGGAAAGCCTTCCAATAGAAACGTATCATGGTACAGATAAATAATTTCTTCACCGCCACCTTCTACGCCGCCTGCTATAGTATTGATTTCAAAAGCAGCATGATAATTCAAAATCTCTTCATTCAAATCGCGGTCGCTAATAGACCAAATTTCGACATTATACCCTTCATAATCTTGGCGAATAGCTTCTATTTCGGGCGCAGCTGCTTGACAAGGTGGACATTCTGCATAGAAAAAGTCTAAGACAACGACCGTCCCTTCATCTAAGGTTTCATAGAGGTTATGTGATTGTCCAAAAACATCAATTAAGGTGAAATCTGGTGCTATTTGCGCACGAATATTCGTAGCAATAAGCATCAAAAAGAGGAGGGCTATATATTGTATTTTGTTAACCATTAAAGGTAATTATTGTCGAATATAAGTAGCACACACCAATTATTTCGGTAATTTATGAGGATGTTTTTTCGCTATTTTCCTCAAAAAAATAACTCCGTAGCGACGGCTATGCAGTGATTTTTTTAAAAAAACTATCAAAAAAATCTCACTCCTAAATTTTCCTAAATAATTAATGTGTGCTACTTAATGGTGATTGTATCAAAATGTCGGTTCTTTGTTTTCTTCGTCCAAAATTAAGCATTAATCGCTTATTAATCGCTTATTAATCGCTTATAAATCGGGCAAAAAAAACAGCAAATGAACATCTGTAATATGATGGACACTATTTTCCAGCTTTTTCCCTACCTTCGCGGCGCAAAAGAAAGCGTAAAGTCATTTTTAATGCTAAAATGACTGCTATATGACTATTTCAACGTTCCTTAGTAGTCAGTTAAGTTACATCTGTTTTCCGAAATTTATGCCAAACGTAATTTACCAAGATATTGGACGCATCCCTTACCGCAAAGCCTGGGATTATCAACAACACCTACAGAAGGAGTTGATTGAAAGAAAGCGGCGTAATCGAAACCTATCGGAAAGCGATGCCGCTTATGAGCCCCTGCACCATTACCTTCTTTTTTGCGACCATCCTCCCGTCTATACTTTAGGCAAAAGTGGTTCTTTAGACCATCTTTTACTCTCAGAACAAGAACTGAATAAACGCGGGATTGATTTCTTTAAAATTAATCGCGGCGGAGACATTACCTACCACGGGCCAGGACAGATTGTAGGCTATCCACTTTTTGATTTAGAAGATTTTTTTACGGATGTACACAAGTATGTGCGCTTTTTGGAAGAGGCTGTTATTCGCACCATTGCGGAGTATGGCTTGAGTGGCATACGCATAAAAGGCTATACCGGAGTTTGGCTAGAAGCCACTGAAAATCAACCACTTAGAAAGATTTGTGCTATTGGAGTACACCTTTCTCGTTGGGTGACTTTACACGGATTTGCGTTTAACGTAAATACAGATTTGAGTTATTTTCGCCATATAATTCCTTGTGGTATTGATGAGCAGGATAAGGACGTCACGTCTTTGGCTGCAGAATTGGGCAAGGAAGTTGATAAAGGGGTAGTTAAAGATAAATTAAAACGGCACTACGCTGATTTATTTAAATTTCAATGGAAAATACAAATCTCTACCGACCCAAACATTTCCAATTTCGAAGAAACCGTTTCATGAAGAAAGATATTCCTGACCTGCGGGTCGAAGAGTTAGCTATAGCTATTGTCCCTAGAGAAGACTCGAATGAGGAACTTTGGGATACTTACATCATTAATTTTCGCGATGCTCCCATTGATAATGTGCTGATTAGTTCCCGTGGTTATGGTGAAATTAAGAACGAAAAAATGAAAACGACGATTTTACGGCATTATTTTGAGCAAATAGATTCAGAATCTGCTCAAACTATTGAGCCTATTCAGACATCTTTATTCAGTTTAACGAATGAATATTGGGTCAGCTTCAATTATAATGGACATATGTACGATAAAAAGTACGTGTTCGTTAAAGGCAGTATTGCAGACTATAACTTTACGCGCATTCCTTATTTAGGTAAGATGGGCGTTATGATTAAATAATCCCATACAGGAAAACAAAGGTCAATGGAGCTTTGTTTTCCTGTATGGAACTAGTCAATCGGAGAGAATTGTAGCTTCGCCAAGGAATTATAAACGCCATCTGCCAAGTTGGATAGCTCATTATGTGTGCCCTGCTCTACGATTTTTCCGTCGTCTATGACGTAAATGCAATCAACTTCGCGAATAGTCGCCAAACGGTGCGCAATAATAATACTTGTACGACCTTCCATCAGTTTATTCAAAGCATCTTGCACCACTCTTTCACTTTCTGCATCTAAGCTAGAAGTCGCTTCGTCGAGCAATAAAATAGCTGGGTCACGCAAAATAGCACGAGCAATTGCCAAGCGTTGTCGCTGACCACCGGATAGTTTTACGCCCCGTTCGCCTACCATTGTATCTAGGCCTTCGGGGAAATGGTCGATAAATTCGGTTGCATTTGCTTTATCTGCAGCAGCCATCACCTCTTCATCCGTTGCGTCTGGTTTTCCGTAGAGAATATTCTCTCGAATCGACCCCCCAAAAAGAATAACTTCCTGCGGTACAAAAGCAATATTTTCACGATAAGCCGTGTTTTCCATACTTTCTAGCGGCCGTCCATCCACTGTTATTTCTCCTTTTTGTATCTCATAAAACTTCAGTAATAGCTGTACTATCGTACTTTTACCTGCTCCACTTGGCCCAACTAATGCCACTTTTTCACCTGCTTTTACATCTAAACTTAAACCTTGCAAAACAGGTACATCCGAACGTGTAGGGTACGTAAAATGTACGTTTTTATAGACGATATTTCCCTCTAATTCTATTTTTTCGAAATTGCTTGGAGCGATAGTCACCTCACTTTTTTCATTTAATATTTCGCGAATGCGTTCCGTTGCACCAACTGCGCCTAATATTTCTGTGTAGAAATTGCCTAAGCCAGCAATTGCGCCTCCAATAATGCCTGTGACGAAAACAAAAGTGATGAGTTGACCACCTGTCATTGCACCAGATTCTACCATTTTTACGCCCGACCAAATCACAAAAAAGAGCGCGCCAAAGAGAAAGAAAATAATGAACGAAGCAAATAAAGCTCGTCCACGTGCATATTTCAAAGCCACTTTAACTACTGCATCAATCGAACCGCCATAACGTATCGTTTCGAGCGTTTCGTTGGTAAATGATTTGACCACTTGAATGGCTTGCATCGTTTCTGATAGCACATTATTGGTCGTAGCGAGTGCTTCTTGGCGTTCTTTGGAGAGTTTTCTAATCATGCGACCAAAAAACATCGCAAAAATAACAATGACCGGAAAAGTGCCTAGCATAATAAGCGACAGTTTCCAAGCCGAAATCGCTAGCAATATAATACCTGCAATTAAGAGAATAATTTGACGTAAAAACTCCGCAAGCGTAATGGAATAGACATTGTACAGTCGCTCTACATCGGCTGTCAAACGGCTAATTAAATCCCCTACTCTATTTTGTTCAAAAAATTCGATAGGCAAAGAAATCAACTTATTATAGAGTGCTTTGCGTAGGTCGGCCGTGCCTTTTTCGCTCACATTAGCGAAGCAAATTACTCGAAAATAGCTCACAAATGCCTGCGCAAAAAGAATAGCCAAAAGCAAAATGCCAAACTGATTAAGCGTCAAAGGCACTTCTGGAGCTGCGGGCAATTTCTCGGCAATATCAGCAGGTATATTCGGGTTTAAAAGCGTTTTATCCACCAAATCTGCCTGTGCCGCATCGAACATCATGCCCGTCAACCAAGGAAAAAGCATAAATACCGCACTGGAAAGGAATAGTAAAACCAATCCAAGTATCAATTGTCCACGATATGGACGCACAAACTCAAACATTTGTAAAGACTCCCGCCAGTTATCTTTCGTTATCTTAGGAAGCGGTAAATCATCATCTTTTGTCTTTCTACGAGCCATATTTTTTATTTTCCAAGCATATTATCAAAAAAAAACATATCTTTGTGTCACGAAAAATATTCAATCCTATTATTAAAATTTAGCGTACCTAACTATTTTTTGCTAGTGCTTCAATTCTAGACGCAAAATTTTCAACTTTAAACAAACGCAAAGTTAGACTTTCAAACGCTTTTTAGCTATTTTATGTAGTTAGACATTGTTTGATATTCGTCATTTTTTTTACAAATAAACATTTCTATGTCATAAAAAAAAAAAACACACAGTTGGCATAGAAATAGTACATATTTAACACTACGCATATGTAACCCTCATAGCATATTTGCTATGTTTCTCAATAACTCTTGAATAAATCAATGGAACTATAACTAAACCAATAGCGTAAAACTTCCTTGTTTATTCTAAAAATTTTATTAACCCGAAAATTTTTATCTCATGAAAAAGATTTTACTTTCAACTTTATCCCTTTTATTTGTTGCTTCTGCTGCCTTTGGTCAGTGCTATACTGAAGTATTAAGCGGTGGAGGAACAGCCGGAGCTGGTAGTACGCAAACCGTTACTGTACGCTTCATGACTCTAGATGTTGATTCAGGTACTAATACACCTGCACCTGCTGATTGGTCTGCGACTTGTACCAACTGTTCATTTACCACAATAGCTGGTGGTGGTTCAGAAAACGCTGCTTGGCAAATTAGTGTCGTTTTAGGCCCTGGAGGAACAACCACATTTATTGAAATAAATGCAGCAGGTTCGACAGGCGGTGCTGGTGCTGGTTGTGCTTCAACTCCTGAACAGGTTTTCTTTACAGTTCTCCCAGTAGAACTCACCTCATTCGAAGGCAAAACAGCCGAAGACTTCATCAACTTATCTTGGGCTACTGCTTCAGAAATTAACAATGACTACTTCACGGTAGAGCGTTCTTTTGATGGCAAAAACTTTGAGGCAATTGGTAAAGTATATGGCGCAGGCAATAGCGTAGAGGAAGTAAACTACGAGTTTGCTGACGAAACTGCTAATCGTATGGCGACTTCAAACACGGCTTACTACCGTTTAATGCAAACAGATTATGATGGTACGGACAATTTCCACGAAGTTATCGCGGTAGAATTGGAAGCTCGTCATGCATTGGAAGTAATCAATGTACAAGACGAGATGCTTTACTTCGAAGCGACAACTACTGGCAATATGGATGTGGCTATTTACAATATGAATGGTCAAGTATTGGCTCAACAAAACGTAACTGCTATAGAAGGTTACAATGCTATTGAGTTGAATAACAACGACTTAGGTAAGGGTATGTTCATCGTTCATTTAACTGACGGTCAACAACAAGCAGTGAAAAAATTCTTCCGCTAAGCGAAACTAAGCGAATTATCTTTTCGATAAAAAAGCCGAAGTACCAAGTGTGCTTCGGCTTTTTTTATGCGTTTTTTTTGTCACGCGGCGACTAGGAATTGCAAAATTAGCCTACCCGCGTCTCAATGCCCATTGTGGTCAAAGCATCAACAGTTATTCCGATTTTAAAAGAAAACGGAACTAAGAATAAACTAGCCAAGAATGTAATTTTATTCGGCTCTTTGACATTCTTTTGCAAAATGCGACCATATCATCGCCCGCCCTCAAGGCGGTCGGTGAACTTTTCGACATTCTTTTGCAAAATGCGACCATATCATCGCCCGCCCTCAAGGCGGTCGGTGAACTTTTCGACATTCTTTTGCAAAATGCGACCATATCATCGCCCGCCCTCAAGGCGGTCGGTGAACTTTTCGAGCAAAGAAAACGGAGTAGGTGGCTATGTTCTTTTCATTTAGAAGTTCACCGACCGCCTTGAGGGCGGACGATGAATAAACAACATTTTGCAAAAATGGTCAAAGCGTCATTTATTCTTGTATCATATCTTAGAAATTCTTGTTGGGCACGAAACGATTTCATAAAGAAGGTGATTAAATTGGTCGCTATTTCACATTTCCTATTTATTTCCTTTATTTTGCCGCAAATAATCAATTACGGAAGTCATTATTCATTTTCTCATTGTTCACCATTCATCGAAAAGACATGCTAAACATAAAAAATTTACCGACTAGACCGCCAGCAAGTGCAGACCGCGATGCGCTCGAAAAGGAGACGAAAAGACTAGCTAAACGGCTAGCCAAACTGCAAGATTTATTGATTGCCAATGGCAAGCACAATATACTCGTCGTGCTACAAGGCATGGATGCAAGTGGTAAAGACGGTGCGGTAAAAAATGTGTTTAAATACTGTTCTCCGCTCAATATTCAAGTGCATTCGTTTAAGAAACCATCCAAAGAAGAAATGGCACATGACTTTTTGTGGCGTTGTCATAAATTGACACCGGGCAAAGGCGAAATTGCGATTTGGAACCGCTCACACTATGAAGATGTACTGATACAACGTGTACATGGTTGGATTTCGGAGGAGCGCGTAGAGATGCGAATGCAAGCAATTAACGTTTTTGAGCAGTTGTTGGAAGCAGATAATGATACTTTAGTCTTCAAATTCTTCTTAAGCTTGTCTTATGATGAACAAAAAAAGCAGTTGCAAGAACGCATTGACGAGGTAGAAAAAAACTATAAATATAATGAAGGCGATTGGGAACAGCGAAAACATTGGGATAAGTATATGCAATGCTACCAAGATGTACTCAATAATTGTAATGTTGTGCCCTGGCAAGTCATTCCTGTTGACCAACGTTGGTATCGAAATTACTTGATTGCAAAAGCAATGGTAGAGCGTTTGGAAGCTTTGAATATGACCTATCCTGTAGCTGATTTTAGCGAATAATAAAAGTACTATACCTGTGTTTTTGTTGAAAATATTTTACGTCACGCGGCGACTTTCGGTCTAATGTCATCAACTTAGTGGAAATGTAAGTAGGTGGTGTTACCAATAAAAAAGGAGAATCCTTTTTTTTGTTAACTCCACTCGGAATTTAGACTTAAAATCGCGCAAATAGTGGTGTTAACAGAAAAAAAGTTTCCAACTTTTTTTACTGGTAACACCACATTTCCACTAAGTTGATGACATTCGACTTTCGGTCGCCGCGTGACTTTCCTACTTTAAATATCGCAAGGTGACTAGAGGTCACCACGCGACGAGGAAAAACAAAAATTATCAAAGAGACAGATTATTTTAAAAAAAATGGCAAAAGAAAATACACCCTATATACATCGAGATATTAGTTGGTTATCCTTCAATGACCGCGTTTTGCAGGAGGCAAAAGACCATTCTGTACCGCTTTTTGAGCGATTGAAATTCTTGGCAATCTATTCTAATAATTTAGATGAATTCTTTCGGGTTCGCGTAGCCAATCATCGAAATTTATTGCGCGTTGGTAAAAAAACCAAAAAGCAATTAGATGTTAATCCGAAGGAAATCATGAAGGGCATATTGCGTATAGTAGATACGCAGCAAGTTGAATTTAGTCGTATTTTTGAAGAAGAAATTGTGCCTGAGTTACAACAACATGGCATCAATTTGAAGCGGCGCATGGATTTGACCCAAGCGCAGCAATTGCATGTAGAACTGTATTTCAAACGGTATATGTTGCCCTTTGTGCAGCCTGTTTTGTTGGTCGAAAATAAGGTTTTACCTTTCTTAAACAATGGTTCTTTGTACATGACTTTGGTGATGAAAGACAAAGAATTTTCGAAATCGGGAAACCAATACGCAATTGTAAAATTACCATCTGACCACCTACCTCGTTTTTTGAAATTGCCCTCAGCACCTAAGCAACATGACATCATCATGTTGGACGACATTGTGCGCCATAATGTGTCGATGATGTTTCCTGGCTATGAAATTTTGGATACTTATTCCATCAAATTGACACGGGATGCAGAGTTGTATATTGACGATGAATTTAATGGCAATTTAATCCATAAAATACGTGAAAGTCTGAATAGACGACACGTGGGTCCGGCTTCTCGATTTGTCTATGACCGCGAAATGCCGAAGGAATTATTGACTTTCTTGAAAGGCACTTTTGCTTTAGACAAATACGATTTATTGGTCGAAGGTCGCTATCATAATAACTTCGATTTCTTCAAATTTCCGACTTTCGGCATGGATAATTTGAAGAACAATCCTCTACCACCGCTACCTTATCGTCCGCTCGAAAAGACAACTGATTTCTTTGGGCAAATTCTCAAGAAAGACCACATGATACATGTTCCGTATCATTCTTATGAAAGTGTGATACGCTTTTTTGAAGAGGCTGCCGACGACCCAAAAGTTACACACATTAAGATTATCCAATATCGTGTGGCAAAGAAATCACGCATCATGGAGGCTTTAATTCGGGCAGTCAAAAATGGTAAACAAGTCACCGCATTTATTGAAGTCAAAGCGCGTTTTGATGAAGAAGCCAACTTAAATTGGGGCGAAATATTGGAAAAAGCAGGTGTTCAAGTACACTATAGTTTCCCGGGCGTAAAAGTGCATTCTAAGCTCGCTATTGTGGTGCGGGAAGAAGCAAAAGGCCCACAATTATATGCCTATTTAGCTACCGGAAATTTCCACGAGGATACTGCCAAAATTTATTCTGATTATGGTATTTTCACGGCAGACCCACGCTTAACTTCTGAGGGCGCACGTGTGTTTTCTTTTTTAGAAACTCAAAAAGTGCCGGCACAAGAGTTTGAGCATTTATTGGTGGGTACGTTTAATTTACGCCCCGGTTTAGAAGCAAAAATTAACCGCGAAATCCAAAATGCTAAAGCGGGTAAAAAAGCACAAATTATCCTCAAAATGAATAGTTTGCAGGATGAATTGATGATAAATAAACTCTATGAAGCTTCGCAAGCTGGCGTGAAAATAAAGATGGTTATTCGTGGCATTTGTTCATTAGTACCGGGCATTCCGAAAATTAGTAAAAACATTGAAGTCATTAGTATCGTTGACCGCTTTTTGGAACATGCGCGTATTTTTATGTTTCATAATGACGGCAAAGAAGAAATTTACCTCTCTTCTGCCGATTGGATGACCCGTAACTTGAGCTATCGTGTGGAAACGGTCTTTCCGGTTTTCCAAAAAGATTTACGCCAAATGATACGCGAATTAATGGATATTCAATTTAATGATAATGTAAAAGCACGCGTCATTGACGGCAAGCAAGAAAATAACTATAGTAAAGATGGGTCGGATTTGACGGTTCGGTCACAGCATGATACCTACTATTATTTGTTGCGAAAAGGTGAACCGAAATTGTAATGTAGTTAGATTTTAGACAAAATAACGGCTATCTTAGCTACTAAGTAGCACACACCAATTATTTCGGTAATTTATGAGGATGTTTTTTCGCTATTTTCCTCAAAAAAATAACTCCGTAGCGACGGCTATGCAGTGATTTTTTTTAGAAAACTATCAAAAAAATCTCACTCCTAAATTTTCCTAAATAATTAATGTGTGCTATTCTACTGAACAACGATTTTTTTTAATATGATGTTCGCCAAAAAGTTGGCGAGAAATTAGCATAAAAAAAGCGAAAAAGAACAGTCTGCAAACTATTTTTTTCGCCATGATAGAATTTGAAAATTCCAAGGAATTGCAAAAGCAAATCCCAGTTCTCACAGAGAAAAAATTAAGCCAATTATTATTAATTAGCACTTGTATATTAGCTGCTCAGACAACAAATCTGAGCATAGTCTCCAAACGAATGAGCAAAATTGTTGGAGAACAGTTTAAAACAAGTACTGCTTATGGACGCTTAAAACGCTTTTTTCAAACAGGTAATGGCATTGGAATTCTCCAATTCGTCTGCATCTTAGCTATTCAAATTTTTGGACAAAGCCCTGATTGTTATCTACTTTTAGACCGCACCAATTGGAAATATGGCAAAAAACACATCAACTTATTAGTTATTGGTCTAATATATCGAGATGTGTTCATTCCTTTAGTTTGGCTTGATTTAGAACAAGCTGGCAATAGCAATTGCAAAACGAGACTGGAATTATTAGACCGTCTTTTAGATTGGTGGTCGCTTTCAGGTGTTCCACTACCTAAGTTGCATATTGCTGGAGACCGCGAATTCATTGGGTTTGAGTGGTTTAAGGGCTTAGAAAGCAGAGGTATTGAATATGTGATGCGTATTCGTGCAAACTTTAAAGTTCAACTTTGGCTCAACGGAAAAATTAAAGACCGAAAGTTAGGGCTTAAAATCATGCAGCGCTATTTTTCCATTTCAGGAAAAGATAGCGCAGAAGTGGTATTAATGTCTGAACTCCTTGTGCGATTGACTGCTTTTGACAATGATAGTTCAAGAGGTAAAGCAAAGTACATCTATATCATGACCAACATGAATGATATGGTGGAAGCTTCCAAGTTTTATCGCAAGCGATACAAAATTGAAATTTGCTTCAAACATCTCAAAGCTACGGGCTTGCGTTTAGAAGCTTTGGCAGTACAAGGTGGTCACAAAATCGACTTAATGTTTGCGGTGCTGACCTTAATTTACATCATGGCTATTCGTAAAGGAATTATCCATTTTGAAACGGTCGAGCCGCAAGAAATGAGAGTTTTTTATGACCCTAAGCCTTATATTGCTCCTGCAAAATCTGTCTTTATGCAAGGCTTTGAATGTATTTTAGCGACTATCTTCACTTTTGAAGAATTTGTCGAAGAAATTAAATGCTTGATGAAATGGATTGCCAAAAGCCAAAACCCTCTGTATCAACATCATTACACATTAGAAAATTTTAGTGTTCAGTAGAATAAATGTGTGCTACTTATTTATTAGCTGTTATCTGATTTTTATTTACCTTTAAAATCAAAAAACGAAACCAACATGAATATACATTTAAGTCAATTTTTCAAAGCAGCAGCAAAAGGCGAAAATCGTTGGCCGCTTTATTTAGCCGTCATTTTAATCGTTTTAGTGGCATGGCAAGGCATTGGCGCTATACCAATCGGTATAGCAATGGTTTGGGCAATGGCTAAAAATGGCGAATTGGAAGACCCTGCCGAAGCCGCTGAAATGATGCAAGAGTTCCAAGAAAGCATGGATTTTTCGGTATTAGGCATCGACCAATTAATCGTGCTGCCGCTAATGTTATTCTCCTTTTTGGTAGGCTTAGTTGCTTTACTATTTTTTGTCAATCTCATCCACAAACGCGACTGGCGTACGCTCATTAATCCAAAAGGAAAGATAGATTGGGGTAAATTTATGACTGCTGCGGCTGTTTGGTTTGGGATGATGGTGGTCTTTGAACTCATCTTTTATTTCACTAATCCCGGCAATTATACCTTTGATTTTCAGCCTATGCGCTGGGCTATATTGGTCGGTATATGCTTGTTATTATTGCCTATTCAGACGTCGTTTGAGGA
This sequence comes from Caprella mutica, assembly GCA_947561585.1. NCBI lineage: Eukaryota > Metazoa > Arthropoda > Malacostraca > Amphipoda > Caprellidae > Caprella > Caprella mutica. Next base: position 53,521 of record CANNZV010001347.1, read on the forward strand.
GATATTTATGCGGGGGTATTTGATGCAGGGGATTGGTTTAGCCACTAAAAATCGGCTTGTCCCCTTGGTTATTACCTCCCTCATTTTCGGCTTAATGCACGGCTTCAATCCTGAAGTACAAGAATTTGGTTTTTGGAAAATGATGGTGAGTTATATCACTATTGGTCTGACTTTAGGCATTGTCACTTTGATGGATGATAGTTTAGAAATAGCAATGGGCGCGCACTTTGCCAATAATTTTTATGCTGCGACGATGGTGACCTTTAGTAGTTCTGCTTTACAAACGCCTGCTTTAATGAAGATGGCGGAGTTAAATATTAACCTGATGACGATACTTGGCATTATTGGTAGCGGTGTTTTTATCTTCATTATGGCTAAGAAATACAACTGGACAGATTGGAGTTTACTATACGGTAAGATTGAATTAGAACCGACAATAGAAGGCGAAATAGAGAAAGTATAAAAGAAAGAAAAAGGGACGTCGTAAATCATACAGCGTCCCTTTTTTAGATATGTTATTTTTGCAAAAATGACATATCTCGATGACTATTAAAATTCATTTACTGCACCACCAACATTTCTTGCGCCAGCATTTTATAATTACTTTTAACGACTAAAAAATACTGCCCTTTTGCGATTTCGCTCAAGTTTAATTGCAAAGCATTTTCCCCTTTTTCTAAAGCCATTTCTTGCTGCAAAATAGCATGTCCCAATACATCCGTCAATACCACAGTAGCGTTATTTGCTTCGCCCGCATTGTCCACTACGACATTTAATTGACGCGCTTGGAAAACTGGATTTGGATATAACTTAGCAATGTGTACCAATGACTTAGCAACCCGCACCGAACGCACTGGCGAATATTCAAAACTACCATCTACATCTACTTGACGTAGACGATAATAGCTGGTTTCATTGATGATTGGCGCACTATCTTCAAATTCGTAATTAATTGATACAGAAGAGTTTAGCGCAGCTTTCACTTCGCCTATTACCTCATAGTCTTTGCCGTCTTTACTACGTTCTATTTGAAAATAATCGCTGTTGATTTCTTGTGCTGTTGACCAATTGAGTTGTACTTTTTCGTCGCGAGTTAATGCATTAAATGCCGTTAAATCGACTGGCAGTACGCCTTCGGTCACCACAATTGGAGAAGGAGAATTTCTATAGCCTCCATGGTCACCACTACCACTGCCACCATCATTATTAATCGCATTAGCAGCCCATATAAATTGTACATCTCCCGTTCCAGAAGCTGGTGCGTTCCATTGCATATCCCAACAACCGCTAGTGGCAGTTTCGTCACCTTCATCACCAAAAATATTACGCTGATTATGGCGAATATTAGAGGCTAATGCAGTTGTTTTAGCGTCTATACTTGTCCAAGTACCACCACCCACATAACGCATATTGAAGCCACCAGCTCTCGCGCCAACAGGCACAACGGTAGCATCAGTTAGGCAAAATTTTAAGGTATAGGCTGTATTTGGCGTATAAGAACTAGGTAAGCCCGTGATGGTTACGCCACCATTCGGGTCAGTTGCACTCGTGTGGCAACCACCACAATTATCTGTACTATTACCACCTGCATTCAGCACAGAAGTTGTCGTAGAGGTAGTCAATAAAATCCAAGCACAAAGCCCGAAAGTAAAATAAACGAAGTTTAGTTTACGGTTCAACATTGAGTATATTTTTAGAAAAATGAATGTATGATTGGCTTTGGAGTGGTGATTTTTTACGATAAAAATATAGGAGGCGAGGTACACTAATTTAGCAAATGCTTAATAAATTAAATCACAAATATATATGAAATAAACTAAAAAAGCATTGCCTACCGGAGTAAACAATGCTTTTTGTCTTTATGTTTATAGTTCTATAAAAAATTCTAAAATTTGTTATAAACTATAACAGCAATTCTCGGTTTAAGCAGAAAAGTGGTGTTACCAGTCATTAATCTTAAAAAACGGGTATTCGTTTACTGCCTACTTTATCGTAAAAAACTGGTAACACCACTCGACATTTACTTAAACCGAGAATCGCTGAAACTATAATTGTAAAAGAAGCTATGAAATTAAGCTTTCGAATTGCCACTTTTCTTTCTCTTACTTTTACCTTTTGTTTTTGCAGCCAATTCTAATGCTTTTTTAGCATTCACTGTACCGCCTGCTACTGCCAAGTTATTGAAAGGCACCATCGCTTTTGTGCCTGGCTGTTTCACTTTATCCGTGATTGGGTCGCAAGTAATCATAATGATATTTTTCACCTGCTCTGCCGATAAACTAGGGTAGTAAGAACGAATAGTCGCCGCCACACCCGCTACTGCTGGCGATGCCATACTTGTACCTTGGAAACGTGCGTATTCGTTGTTTGGAATAGTCGAATAAATCTCTACACCTGGCGCAAATACATCTACATTCGCTTTGCCGTAGTTAGAGAAAGTAGCAGGATAATCTTCGCCTTGTTTGTAGCTTAATGCGCCAATTTCCAACCAATTTTTTGCCATTTTAGGCTTAAATAAACCTCTTTTGTCGTAACCATCATGCGGGAAATTGTCAGTAATATCGTTATTTTGAGCAGAATTACCTGCTGCATGTACTAATAATACGTCCATTTTAGCTGCATATTTTACGGCAGCATCTACAGCATCTTTGTCCCAAGAATAGCCTTTACCAAAACTCATATTGATGATAGATGCGCCATTGTCCACTGCATAAATGATAGCATTTGCAACGTCTTTGTCGCGTTCATCGCCATTAGGCACAGCACGTACAGACATGATGCGCACATTATTAGCGATACCGTCCATACCGATATTATTGCCGCGTGTAGCCGCGATAATACCCGCTACGTGTGTACCGTGCGAAGCGTCTGGACCTTCTACATCGTTATTGCCATAGCCTTTTTCGTAGCTATCCGCGTAGTTATCGCCTACAATATCACGTGGGTTAAAGTCTGGATTGTGGTTAAATTCGTAACTTTCTTTCAAATAGTCTATATAGCCACCCAATTGCTCGCTTACATCTGGCAAAGCATTTCCCTTGGCTAGCATATTGCCAACCACGGCAACACTCTTCTTCATATCTTCGTCTTCTGTTTCCAATGCTTCCACCTCTTCAGCAGTTACATCTTCTTTACCTACTGCCTTTTGTACCGCAGTAATCGACTCCATGATACCAGAATATAAAGCGATATTGCCTTCTAATTCTTCGCGCTTAGCTTCTAGGTCTTTTTGCAATTTTTGATACAATACAAATTCTGCTTTTTCTGCTTTTTTCAAGCCTGTGCCATTTGAATTAGCGTATTTTTTGCGGTATTTAGCGTACAAACGGGTTGATTCTAGTGTTTCTTCCAACACATTTCTGCCGTCTTTACCGCCAATGAAATTCCAACCGTGAATATCATCTACATAACCGTTTTTATCATCGTCAATACCATTGCCAGCAATTTCGTCTTCATTGACCCACATCACATCTTTCAAGTCTTCATGTTCTGCATCTACACCGCTGTCGATAACTGCCACAATAACTGTTTCAGAAGTTTTGCCTTTCAAAATAGTATTGTATGCTTTCTCAATGCTTACTCCGTGGTAACCTTCTTGTGGCGACAACAAAAACCAGTTATCTGGTGCTGTGTCTTGTGCAAAAGCTAAGGAAACCGTGAAAAGCATTCCGAGCATTAAACTTAATTTCATTTTCATAAGAAATTTGATTTTATTGTAAATAACATGCCTTAAAAAAGACCAATTATCTACTTACTAATTATTTTACGTTGTATTTTTTAATTTATGGAAGCAATTTGGGCATTATTTGTTTACTCAAAAATTGATTTTAACAATCTCTTTACATAAAAGAAACAACAACTGCTAACAGTTCAACTATTTCCATATCTATTTTTCGGTTCTTTGACAATTATTGCATTATTTCGCCTATGGTTAAAAGCGTAGGCTGCCTGCTCTCCATGCCCACTTTGGTCAAAGAGCCTATTTTTCTAAAATATTTTTCTGATAAGGACACATGAAACATTTTGGAATGATTCGTATTCAACGACCAGCGATTCTCGGTTTAAGTAAATGTCGAGTGGTGTTAGTGAAAAGAACTAAATAATTTATACCATTATGCTTGTTCTTTTCACTTACCCGTTTTTTACGATAGAGTAGGAAGTAAATGAATACCAGTTCTTATTGTTAAGTAGTACACCTCAATTATTTCGGTAATTTGAAAACATCTTTTTCCGCCTATTTCCTCCAAAAAATAAGTCCGTAGCTACGGCTATGCACTGATTTTTTAAAGAAAATATACGAAAAAATCTTGTCCTCTAATTTTCCGAAATAATTAACGTGTACTACTTAATGACTGGTAACACCCACTTTTCTACTTAAACCAAGAATTGCTAATCAACGACTGCAAAAATAGGTTTTTGTTGCATATATTTCATCAAATGTCTAATATTTTGGACGAATATGATTTATTTTTAGATAAACGGTCAAAAATAGCACCTAAGTAACGTCAAAATAATTACTAAAAACTGTTTACCTTTGTCATCTCTAGTTCGACAAATAAAACACACAAGTCTTCGGACATATTTTTCCATCAATAGACTTCGCGAATCAGATTTGAGCGGCGTTTAACTCTCACTCAAGCGCATTCATAAAGTCTAACAAAACTAGAAAATCATGAAATTTTTAATCCCCTTATTTCTAAGTCTTTTTCTTTTCACTGCCTCTTCTGCTCAAATAGGCGTCGGTCCGCTTGAGTTTGTTAAATTGAATGCAGGAAAATTTGAAAAAGAAGATTTGACTAAGCTAAAGGCAGCTAAAACCGTTTTTATTTACAGAAAAGACGATAATTTAGAAGAACTAAAAGCCGCTTTGACGAGTGTCTGGACATTCAATGAATTAAGTTTTGCTGCTTTTGAAGAAATGGATGATTTAGACCTCACCAATACCGCTATTTTTAGTGTCGGCGGAGTTAGCACGAACACCACTTACGTGAATTCAGGCATGAATTACGATAATACGCACATCTATCTTAACCTTTGGATGCCAGCAAAAGATAAAAAAGGAAAGCCAAGTAAAACGTCTTTTTGTCGCATAGAATTGCATCCTACTTTTACAGATTACAACCAAATAATTAGCCTAGATAAGGAGAACGTATTACCTTACATCTATTCAAAAGCAGACTTAAAAAACTGGAAAGTTGGCTTTTTGAAAAACTACCTACAAGTCGTCAATGACTACTTAAATGACAATTCTGAACGCTGGCTATATAAAAGCGACACCAAAAACAAGGGACTTAAAGCCCTGAAAAACAAGACTTTATACATTCCTGATTATGCTTTGACTTATTTCAATCCATATACTGGTGATGAAAGTACGAAACAAGATGAAGCTAAAATTTTCAAGAAATATCCATTCAAATATGAACTGATTGCTGCGGATGAATTGAGCAAAAAAATAATGACGGAAGAAAAGTCATTTTACTATATGGCCTATGTCAAAAGCTCAACGGATAAGTATTTGACTATCTTTAATAGCAAGACTGGAAAGATTGTTTATAGCAAATATAAACCAACTTCTTATAATGTGAAGGACTCAGATTTTAAAGACTTGGCGAAGGCTATTACTTCGGCGAGTAAATAGTTTTTTGAATAAAAAAGTCCATCCTCGAATGGTTCAGGGATGGACTTTTTTATTTTTCACTTAATAATCCTAATTCTCCGTAATCGCCTCAATCAAGCCCTGATGCTGAAACTTTCGGAAATCCACCGCAGACACCGCGCTTACGCCTTGTTCCTGCATATATACGCCATAAATCACATCCACTGCAGCCATCGTTTGCTTGTTGTGCGTCACGATAATAAACTGGCTATCTTTCGAGAATTTCTTGATAATTTTGTTGAATTTCTCAATATTCGCATCATCCAAAGGCGCATCTACCTCATCGAAAATACAGAACGGAGCCGGTTTGAGCAAATAGAGCGCAAATAGCAGCGCAGTCGCCGTCAAAGTCTTTTCTCCACCCGATAATTGGGAGATACTTTGCGGGCGTTTCCCCTTCGGTTTGGCGATAATTTCAATCTTACTTTCCAGCGGATTTTCAGGGTCGAGCAAAATCAAATCTGCCATATCATCTTCCGTAAATAAGCTACGGAATACGTCGATAAAATAGACCCGCGCCTTATCAAATGCCTCGATAAATTGCGCAGTTGCCGTCTCTTCAATTTCTTTTATCGTCTCTTTCAGGTCTTCTTTGGCTTTATTAATGTCGGCACGTTGCGTAACAATCGTTTCGTAACGCTCGCTCATTTCATCGTAAGCCGTGACTGCCATCGGATTGATTTCGCCGTAATTATCCAAGCGATTTTTGAGTTTTTCCACCTTCATGGTCAACTCTTCGCCCGTCAATTTTCCGACTACTTTCTGACGTGCGTCTTTTGCCTCTTTCGGCTCATTGAGTAAGTCATTAATACTCACCCCAAATTCAATCCGCAAACGCTCTCCTACTGCCTGCAACTTAAAGCGAACATCCGTCAATTTCTCTTTCAACTGATTGACAAGTACCTGACTATCAGTGCGTTGTCTATTCGTCTGACGAATACTATCTTCCAATTTATTGATGCCGCCCCGCGCTTGAAAATAGCCTTGTTCGGCTTCCGTCAAGTGCGCTGCTTTGCCTTTTTTCTCTTCATAGCTTTGCAAAAGCGACTTTTCTAGCAGCTCTATTTCTTCGCGCACACCTTGCATTTCATCACCCGAATTGGCAATTTGCGCTTGGTCGCGGTCAAGAGTAACGCGCGTTTCTTCCAGTTGTTTTTCACGGAAATTTAACTCCCGTTGAAAACTCGTCACTTTATTTTGTTGGCGAATAAACTCAATATTCTTCTCATTATAGCCCTGCGAAGCTGCGCTCAATTGCTCGGCAACTTGGCGATAACTGCCATCCGTATTCGCGATAGCTTGACGCGCCGCGAGTAAGGCTGCTTGTTGGGTTTTCAATTGGGCTTCCATGCCCGCGTTAGCAGCCGTCAATTCTTCGATGCGTTTTTGGTTGGCATCGCGTTTGGCATCCGCTTCTTGCAAAAAGCTTTGGAAGTTCTCCATACGCGTCGAAAAAGAGACTTTTCGCTGCGCTAATTGATTAATCGCCTGCTGCAATTGCTGTATATCGCGGCTAGTATTGGCGGCTTTGAGTTTTTCTAATTTATCTTTTAAATTATGGAATTCGGTCTGCAATTTATTCGCCTCCGTTTCCAATTTTTTAATGTCCGTCTCTAAAATTTCGAGGTTCTTTTTACGACCAATTTTCTTGCCCTCAAATAAACCAATCGAACCCCCACTAACACTATGTTTGCGTTGCGTAAAACGCCCACTTTGCGACAACAAAACCACCTCATCACTTATCAATTCCTTCGCCGGTTCATCGGTCGTAGTGACCAATACATTCTCCAAAAGAAAGCTCACTAAGTTGCGGTATTCCTTATCACATTCAATCAGGTCAATTGCACGGTTTGTTTCCGGCAACATCGTCATCGGCGGCTCATAATTCTTGAATTCATCGAGCAAAAAGAAGTTTGCCTTCCCTTTTTGGGAGCGACTTAATAGCTGAATAGCGCCATAAGCTTCCTCCAAATTATTGACCACAAAATAATTCAAATACGGCTCTAAATAATTCTCAATTGCCACCCGATATTCCTCCTGCACATAGATTACATCCGATAATAACGAGGCTTGTTGCTGCCAATTTTTCTTATTACTCAAAAATTTGATACTTTCCGGAAAGCCTTCCAGCTTTTCGACCATATCTTTAGTGAGCTTGTATTCATGCTTTTTCGAATCAATCGAGCGATTGACTTTTTGTATTTTCTTGCGCACTTCCTCTACCGCCGTTTCCGTTGCTTCTACATCTTTAACCCGCTGATTTTCAGACAATTGCAAAGCATCTAGCTTCGCTGTATTTTCTTTTTCTTCCTTTTCTATGGTATCAATTTGCCCCTTCAAAGTACCGACTTCTTCGCGGCGTGCTTTGGTGTCATTTTTGGTGCGCAGCAAATCATTGGTCAAGGTTTCCACTTGATTTTGATTAATTGCCCGCGTTTTTTCCAATTCAAAAACGGCACGTTCTACCGCTTGTTGCTCCTGCATTACCACATCCAAATCCGACTTCAAAGAGCCGTGATTATTCTTGATTTTTGCCAACTTTTCTTCCACTTCATCGAGTTGCTTTTCCAATTCCGCTTCCAGTCGTTTTTCGGCATGCAATTGTTCTCGATATTCCTCAATTTCACCTTCCAAATGCCCCACCCGATGCGTGGCATTGCTAATTTGCTCCTTCAGTTTGCGCTGATTTTGCTCCGCAAACTGCACTTTTTGCTCCAACATCCGCTTATCATTCTCCATACCGCGAATGCGTCCCACCAAGCTATTCAGCTCGCGTTGTCGCTCCGAAAGTGCCTTTTCTTTATCTAAATTCTGCTTGCGTTCACGCTCCAAAGCCGACTCCAAATTCCGGATATCAATCTCCAACTGACGGTACTTATCTTCCTCCTCTTTCAGCTTTTTTTCAACGTCTTTATGTTCCTCTTTCAACACTTCCACCCGCGTCGCCGCCGAAGCAATACTGAGTTGTTTATATTGTTCCTTTAATTCAAAATAGCGTTTCGTGCGCTTCGCCTGCTTTTCTAGCGTCGCCAATTGCCCCTCTATTTCAAACAACAAATCCTCGATGCGCTCCAAATCCGCCTCCGTGCTTTTGAGTTTATTCATCGTTTCGCGCTTCCGAATTTTATATTTCGAAATACCCGAAGCCTGCTCAAACATCTTCCGGCGCGCATTATCCTTATCACTCAAAATATCATCGACCATACCGAGGGCAATAATCGCATAACTATTCGAGCCGATACCCGTGTCCAAAAACAAGGAAGTAATGTCCTTCAATCGGCACTGCACATTGTTGAGGCGGTACTCGCTCTCCCCACTGCGATACAGCATCCGTGTTATCGTAACCGTATGATACTCAGTGGGTAATAGATTTTTAGTATTCTCAAAGGTCAAAGAGACGGAAGCTACGCCGGCTTGTTTCCGTTTTTTAGTACCGTTAAAAATCACGCTAGTCATCTTGTCTAGCCGCAATTCCTTACTCTTTTGCTCGCCTAATACCCACCGAATAGCATCGACAATATTGGACTTGCCCGAGCCATTTGGCCCTACAATTCCAATAACATCTTCGCCAAAATTCACCTGTATCGGATTGGCAAAACTCTTAAATCCCTTGATTTCTAATGATTGTAAACGCATAAAATGAAGAACGAATTACTGTGTGTATAATGTACGATATTGCACTCGCACGGTGGTTTTCTCATTTCGGTGCGCGAAGGTACGGGTTTTTTGGGGAATATTTTGGTGGTAGAGTGGAAATCATTAACAAGCATAAATCAGCTATTATATGATGGTTATGATTACTGATTATCCAAATATTGATACAGCAATACTTTAAATTTTTCGGCAGATAAAACCGTTAATTTAGGAAAGGGAATAGTCTTTAGGACATTGAAGTGTTTATCTTCCGAAACGAGATAATTGGCATTAGCTGCTAAGGCACAATCCACGAATTTATTATCGTCTTCATCTTTGATTAAATTCCATCTAAAAGTAGGATTAATAAGGGCTACATTAGGCAATTGGAGTAGCGCATTCATGACTAAATCAGCGGTTTCTATGTTCATGTGTCGCTCTATAATTTCTACGTATTCCATTAATATTTCAGTAGAAACACAGAGCGTATAATTACCGTCGATAAGTTCGCGAAATATCCAATGTCGCGCTGATTTTTGAGAAATAGCCGTCAATAATAAGTTGGTATCGAGGACAATACGCATAGCCGATTATTTCTTAGTAGCACGCATTCTAGTTTGCGCAAATTGGTTCATATTTTCCTCTGTCCATTCCTTTTCCTCCCAGACTTTATCGGCGGCAGCTATTGCTTTTTGGGCAAAATACTGTCCTATTAATCGCTTGATTTCCTGCAAGTCTTGGTCAGATATATCTTGACTGTATAACTGTAATAATGCTAACTGCATATTAGAAAAAGGTGGGTTAATTTTAGCTGTATTTGGCTGATGTTCAAGCATATTTTTGGCTATTTGACTTTAATTTTAAGGCAAGTTACAGAAAAATGGGGGAATATGCTAAGTGAGGTGAGCATAAATTGAGATTCAAGTTCATGTCAAAAAATTATTCCAAGATATAGTACAGAGTATACCTGTACTTTTGAGTAGAAATACTCCTAAGTAACGACAAAAAAATAACTTCCTCAATCAGACAGGTCAAAGTTTCCTTATTTTCCACTTAAAAGCAGTCAAAGTATTAACAATTATCCTTCTTTTAAGCGAAAACTAAGAAAACTTATACACGGTCTGTTTGGGGAACTTATTCTTTCGTCGTTACTAAATCTGCGGATTATTCACAATAAATCTAGAGTGATTTATTTTCCACAACTTCTCCTACAATTGAATACTTATACTAAGATATTTGCTTTCCAATTATTTTATACCCATGATTATATTGTCTTTTAGTATCATAGCCTAAAAGACTTATTTCTTCTGGGTTTAATGTAATAGTTTTTGTAAACTCGTTATTTTCAGTCTCATGTAATACATACTCACCTCCATAAGTTCTGTATGTTTCTTTTTTGTATTCTACTTTAATTGTAAATGTAATTTTCTGACTACTTGACAAATTCTCTAAAAAAAACTTTGTTTCCTTCTCCCTCCCCTCCCTTAATATCAGATATTGTAACTTGACCATTTGAAACCCCAATACATGAAGGCATCATAATCAGAGAGGAAAAAACAAATATTTTCAATAATTTAAACACTCCCATTTCTCACTATTTAGATTTACTGAATTAAATCAATTCAACACAAGAAATCTGCGAAAAAAGCGTAGAAATACCCAAAGCAAGTAGAAATAACAAGGAAAGCAATCGTTTCATACGTATTCAATTTAGATGATGGTGTATTGCCTAAACGATGAAGCAAACGCATTATATTTACTGAAACACAAATATAAAAAATAAACCTAAATCAAGTGTCATCTATCTCTATTTTCTAATCCATCCTTCTCATTTTGAAAGCTAGATAAATTCCTGTATATTTGTCAAAAAAGAAACATATATGACTGCATTAGAAGCTAGAAAACGTAGTGTAATAGAGCATCTTGCCGAGTTAGAAGATGAAAGTATTTTATTGCAAATTGAGCATTTATTAAAGCCTACAGTTGATTTTTGGGATGAATTGACGGAAAAACAAAAGGAGAGTATTCATAGAGGTAGTAAGGACGCGAAAGAAGGACGGACGGTGCCGATGGAAACGTTTTTTTCGGAGATTAAACAAAAAAGAACCCGATAAATGCAAGTAGTTCTCGCCCAAGAAGCATACGACCAATTGCACGAAATTATTGATTATTTAGAGACCTATTGGTCTGATAAAGTCGTGGATAATTTTCTGGAAAAATTAAATCGTTCGATGAGTACGATAGGAAGAATGCCTTATGGTTTTCCCGTTTCCGAGCGTTTTCCAAGCTATCGAAAATGTGTAGTGACCCCGCAGACTTCACTCATTTACGAAATTAATGAACGTGATAAAATAGTTACTATTATTGCCGCTTTTGATAATAGAAGTAATGGCTAAAGTAAAACACTATTCTCAAGCAGTATTCAGTTCCACTCGCAATTGCATCGGTGCAAATAATCGCTGTAATTCTACTATGAATTCGGCGCGTTTATGCTCATATTGAGTTATCATCGTTACACTTTTTGTGGTCTGCTGATGAAGCATAATTTTGTGCTTCCATTTTTCTTTTTTTAGTTAAATTTTACTTCTACGAAACCTTTAGGAAATCGCTTTTTTGCTCGATTTTTTCGAGTTCTGCCGAAGCAATCTTGCCAATATATTAAATCTGCTTGACTATTTTTATAATAACGTTGGTCAGGCGGATTTTGATTTTTATGATGATATTTACGAATAGATAATCGGTGACGTGGCGCTGCCACTTAGTAAACTATTTGACTACAAAATACAAAACAGCTCTAATTTTTTGTTCCAGACACGGAATAAGAACTACCGCCGCCCTCTTCATCAGCATTGTAAGCATCATGTGAATAGATATGAACAACATCTGAAGTGACATCAAAAGTGACATAATATTCATGTAATTCATAAATTTCTGTTTCGTAGTATCCATATCTAATCAAATCGGCATCACAGCTATAGAAATCAACCATTTTTTCTGATGTGCTTTCGTTAATTCTTAGCTGTTGACCATGTTTAGTCAGCTGTATCGTATCTTGAACATAGATGGTATCATCTAAATTTTCAAAATCATAATTGTGCCGATAACCCGTCATAATATAAGTGCCTTCATAGGCTTCCAAGATGCTTTCTGTCGAAAAATCGGCTTCTTTATATTCATCATCTGCGCTTACTCTCCATAAATAGCTTGCGCCTGCACAAAGCTCATAGTCGAGCATTACTTTATTGCCTGACACAAGGGTATCGTATCTTAAAATAGGTGTCCCTTCAAAGCTTCCGTGAAATAACTCAAAAAGTACTTCTTCATGGTTTGTATCCCATTCAAATGCTATAAATTCGGCGGGTATTAGAGCATCAATTGGAGCAATCAAATCGAGACGTGGGTCTTCAACTTCTGTTGCTGTTGCTGCTTCGTCATCGCCACAAGCAGATAGCAAGATGAGGGACAAAATGAACAGGAGGTATGATATTACTTTCATTATTTTTTGTGCAAACTTACAACAGTGTTTTAGTTATTTTTTGTAACTATGTTGCATTTTTACCCAGTCATTTTGAACAAGGCTATTAAATACAAATATATTCCCTAATACTCACCATTTCGCGCCGGCGTCGGGTCGTTCTCTTTAATTCGCTGCCGACATTTTTGCTCTATTTTGTAAATATTTTCTATACCTACGATATCAATCACATCTGGCACAAAACGGCTCCCATTTTTCTGGCTTTGCATTTTTCCAGTTCTCAACTCAAAAGAAATCGTCCCTTTTGTATCGTCTCCTTTCAGTTCGATATTGCCATTAAACTGCTCCCAATCGGTGGTCTTTACATTGCCTTTCCGAAAGCGCAAAAAACGCGTAGGCGTAGCGACAAAATAACCGCCTTTTTCAAAAAACATCAAGATGCCACGTATCAAAATGCCTAGGCCTATTGCTGCAAATAAAGCAACGATAGCACCTGGTAGATATAAAGCTTCCATATTATCCCAAGTTGCCATTGCGGGTCTGCCATTGGCTTCAAAATGCACTTCGCCTGTACGGTATAATGGCATAAACATAACGGCAACAAAAATGCTCATGAAAGCAGTCATAAATAGACCTCCTAGTAGTGTTCCAAAGGCTTTTTTTCGGGTGTATTGGTGTTTGGATTGCACCGCAAAATCAATGTCTTCGCCATCTAATACAGTCTTTAATGCTTGCGGAAAATTGAGGATATTCATCGTTTTATTTTTTTGTTGTTAAATAGATTTCGTGAATGGTTTTCTGTTCGTCACTATAACACTTAGTCGCTTTAAAAGGCAAATGGTAATCAACAAAATAGCTTTTTTTGAAGTTTTTAGCTTTTTTTAACAAAACAGCACTCCTAATTTTCATAAAAGCAAATGGAACGTTAACCTACTCGAAATACAAAAGTAAAGGAATTTTTCCGATTATATTTTAAGCTATCTATCTCAATAAATGCCCACTAATATTCGCCCAAATAATTTCCTATTTCAACATTTTCGACTACATTTGGAGTTGGTGATTGAAATTAAACAAAGTATGCCACAAACAAAAACAATACGCTTCCTTTATCTTTACGCTTGCCTCTTCTTTTTAGGGACGAATGCCTTCGCTCAAGTCGATAGCACTGCCCTACAAGCCGAGCAATTAGATTTGTCAGACATTAAAATAAACACTGATGAACAAGGCACTCAGCAAGTCATTTCTGCGATGCGTCGCTTAGAAAGTGTCGATGATTTGCCTTTTACCATTTACGTCATTACGAAAGAAGAAATTCTACAAAATGGCTATGTCACCTTGGTAGATGCCCTAAAAATGATACCCGGTATTCGCGTTTCACAGCCCGGCTCGGCATTGGAAGGCGAGTTGTTTATGATGCATGGTTTGAAAGGTAATCGCTACGCGAAAATACTGGTGGATGGTCTGCCTATCAAGCCCTTGATGGCTGCCGGCATGCCGATTGGCGCGCAGTTGCCTATCCGTCAAGCAGAGCGTATTGAAGTGATTTATGGCCCCGGTGCAGCACTTTATGGGACGGATGCCAATGCAGGTATTATCAATATCGTTTTGAAGGAAAATGAACGTCCGATTTATACGCAAGCTGACTTAGCAATAGGCCCTTTTGGTTATAATCAAGTCGATGTGATGGTGGGCGGAAAGTTGGGAAAAGGCAAGCAGATTATTAAGTTTAAAGCTTGGGGAAGTAGCACCAGTTTTAGTGATTGGAATTTGCGAATGAACAATATTTATAGCGGAAATAGTGCCTATAATATTCACTATCCCGACACCGCTTTTTTAGATAATCCGAATTATGTAGGTCGATTATTTCAACCCGAATGGCGCGATATGCCGCATCAAAGTCGGCAATTTGGTATGCACTTTAATTATCGGCGTTTAAACTTTGGTATTGACCATTTCTATCGGCGCGACCATGCCGCTTTAGGCAGCAATCCATTGCACATAAGCTATTCTAATTCAGGCACTTATAGAGGCGAAGACATGACGCGTTTGCATTTGAATTTTTCTTCAAAAGATGAAAAAAAAGACAAGCGAAAGAACCATTCCACTAGCGAAAACCAAGTTCGAAAGTGGAAATATATACTCAATACTTCCATCCTTTTATATGAAATGGATGCGCAGAGTTCTGCTAACTATATCGAGAGTAATTTGCGCAGTGCATTGGAGCGAAAAGCCTTCCAAGATTTGACGGACAATGGCATTGTGCTTACTCCAGCTATTCGTGCGGACATTAGAGATACCCTTTTTCAGCGTATTTTTGAAGGCGAACGCTATCAATTAGCCTATTCTTTAGAGCCACGTATCGAACAAATGATTGCTTTTCAGGCAAATAAACATTTAGAGTTTTCTACGGGTTTGAATGTGATGGGTATTTGGGGGCAATATGAATTGGGTTATTTTGATTTTCCGGCAGGCGATGATGTTGGTCTATCGGAAACCAATAATTATTTAATTGAAATTCAAAATCCATTAAAAAAACGATTAGGCGGCACAGATAGTAAACTATATCTGCTTTATGAAGGGTTTGCGGAAGCACACTTTAATTACCATAAATTTAAAGCAAATATTGGTGTGCAAGCGATTAATTGGACCGGACGAAAGGGAGTAAATCCGCGTGCGGGTCTATTATTTACAGTAAATCCGTCGCTCAATTTGCGTTTCAATTATGCCAAAGCATTTCGGCTAGCTAGTCCTTATTTTGGAGGACAAACTTATTTTATTGATAGTGATTTGGAGGATAAAGTACTGCCTGCGCTTTCGCGTACAGCATCCAATTTAGTTCCCGAAGTCACGACTTCTTTTCAGCTAGGTATGCGTTGGAAACCGAAAGCAAATTTTCATCTAGATGCTTTTGTGTTCTATAATCAAACCGATAATTTGATTGCATACACCGAAATTCCTCGTATCAATATTTCCAATATCCCCACATCCACCTACCTGATAGGTTATACGAATTTTGCGGGTTCTTTCATCCAATTGGCAGGTCTGCAAACAAAACTAACTTGGCGTAAACCACTCAAAATCAACAAATTAACAATAGATTGGAGTAATCTAATTTCAACTTCAACCGCACTTACGCCGCTCAATGTTTTGACCGAATTGGAGGACGATTACATCAGTGAATATCCAAATTGGTTGGCACAATTGCGGCTTTCTTATAAAGCAAATGATTTTTGGCACTTCGCTATAGAAGGCATTTATGGCAGCAAATCGTACAGCAAATCACATATTGACCTTCGAACTAATGAAAAATATGAATTGCCCGATGCGCTGCGATTGGATGCTATTGTTCATTATAATTTGACGGATAATTTTCGAATATACACCAAGTGCACCAATCTTTTAGGCGCTTTACCCTATGGCATCAGTGCTAGTGGTACGACCAATGATTTGATTTATAATATTCCTGCGGCACAACGATTTCATGTCGCTGCGAGTTACCGATTAGAGTAAATGGACATCAATATGAACAACAATAGAAGCATTTATTCATCTTATTATTTAAGAAAATACCTTGGCAAATTTGCGAAGGCTGCGCTCCTATTGTTGTTTACTTTTTTTATAAATATTGCCCTAAATGCCCAAACTGATTTAGCCGAAATTGCCACAAAATTGCAACAGGCAATAGAGCAATATGAACAGGCAAAGCGAACAAAAAACGCCGATACGATAACGGAAACGGCCCTACAAATAGCAGCCGTATATGAAGAAGCAGGCTTGACCGCAAAAGCGATTGAATATTATCAAATTGCACATCAGAAAGGTAGAAAAGGTTCGCTAAAAGAGGCAGATTTGGTAGCTATTAGTAGTCATTTAGCGGCGGCTTATCTTGCTAAAAACCAATTGGATAGTGCATTAATTTATGAACAAAAACAACTCCGTTTTTATCAAAAAAACACCAATATACCTGCCTATGTAAACACGCTACAAACCATGGCACGCATTTATGAAGCGAAGCAAGATTTGCAGCAAAGCCTGACTTATCATCAGCAAATACAGCAGGTTTTGCCAGCAAATAGCGATAAACAATTGACGGCTTTGAATAATCTCGGCTATGCCCATCATCAAGTAAAAGACTATGCGGCTGCTATTGCATTTTTGGAGAAAGCGGAACAATTAAATAAAACACAACAACTGTTAGATTGGACCGTACTTTACACGAATTTGGGTGTGGCGCATGCCAACAATAACAACTGGTCAGCAGCTTTGGCCTATTTTCAAAAAGCGAAGGTAAATACCGCAACAAACTCCATAGAAAGAGGGCAAATTAATCACTTAATGGCAGACTATTTTATGCACCGAAATGACTTGCATAATGCTGGCTTATACAATGCTGATGCCATGAAAATTGCGGAACGTAACAAAGATGCCGAATTGCAAAATGAGACTTATGCTACGCAGGCAAAAATTCATCAGCAACTCTATGAATTTGAGCCTGCTTTGGACTTCTACAACAAGCATTTACAGATAAAAGACAGCTTGCTTCTGGAGGAGCGTTTGAGTGCGCAATCGCTGTCGCAGTATCAATTCCTATTGGAACAAGCAGAGCAAGACATTAAGTTAAAACTAGTAAACGAAGAACTTAACAAGCTGACTATCAGCCAATTAGAACTAGAAAAAGATAAACTAAAACTGGTGTCTGATAAGTTGACTTTAGAAGCTGTCAAGCAAGAAGATGAGTTGCGCATATTGAAGCAAAATGAAGAAATTCAGCGCGCTAGTTTACGAAATAAAGAGCTGGCAGCAATACAAGCGCAGCAGCAATTAGCCTTCGCCAACAAACAATTAGAAGCCGCACAAAAAGACCGTGCATTGGCAGAAGCCGCACAAAAAAATGACTTGCAAGCTGCTGAAATAGCTCAAAAAGAAGCGGAAAAAAAAGAACGACAAGCCGAAATTGATTTACTGAATAGAGAGCAAGAAGTCAATAAATTGAAGCTAGCTAGTGAGCAGAGTTTTCGGGAAAATGCTTACTTGGTAGGGAGTTTGTTTTTGTTGTTATTGGGTTTAATGGTGGTCAGTTATTGGTATGCACGTCGTGCGAATAGTCGTTTGGCGCAAAAGAACACAGAAGTCGAAAAAAGTAAAGCCATTATTGAAGAAGAAAAAAGTAAATCCGATGCCTTATTGCTCAATATTTTGCCGGCGGCAACTGCTCAAGAACTAAAAGAAACAGGCGAAGCAACGCCACAAAAATACGAGCAAGTTACCGTCCTTTTTTCCGATTTTCGAAACTTCACCAATTTGAGTGAAAACCTTAGTCCTGAGGAATTAATTAAAGAGCTAAACACTTGTTTTCTAGCCTTTGATGAAATTATTGAACGACATAATTTAGAAAAAATAAAAACCATTGGCGACGCCTATATGTGTGCTGGTGGCATTCCTATTCCTAACACGACCAATCCTCTTGATGCCGTGCAAGCTGCCCAAGAAATGCAAGAATTCATGGCACAATACAACGCTAAACGTAAAGCCAATAAGCTCCCTTTTTGCGATATGCGTGTCGGTATTCATACGGGTACGGTGATAGCTGGCGTAGTTGGTAAGCGCAAATTTGCTTACGATATTTGGGGCGATGCCGTCAATCTAGCTAGCCGAATGGAAAGCAATGGCGAAGCTGGAAAAGTTAATATCTCTGCTGATACTTTTGAGTTGGTAAAAGATAAAATCCCTACTAAATATCGTGGTAAATTAGAAGTGAAAAACAAAGGAAAGATAGGTATGTATTTTGTCGAAAAAGGAAAATAAGAAAGACCGAAAAAGCATTGAGAAACGATAAAACAATAACTTATTGTTTTATCGTTCCTTAGTAGTCAGTCAATTATTTATGAGTTCATCCACTAGGGCAAGCGAAAGGTAGTATCGTTTTCTAAGACAAAAACGAAATCAATACGCCTGCCGCTACAGCAGAACCAATCACGCCAGAAATATTGCTAGACATGGCATATTGCAAGATATGATTTTTCGGGTCATGCTTCAAGGCAATTTCATTCGCTACACGCGATGCCATCGGCACGGCACTCAAACCAGTTGCACCAATCAATGGATTGATTTTCTTGGTGGCAAACAGATTATACAATTTTACCGCAAAAATACCGCCCGCAATACTAATCGCAAAAGCAATAAAACCACCGACTACAATCATTAAAGTTTCGCTATTCAAAAAGCTTTGCGCAGTCATCGTTCCGCCCACACATAAGCCGAGGAAAATAGTCGCGGTATTCATAATCGTTTCCGAGGCTGCTATGAATAAACGCTTAGTATCTGCACCAATTTCTTTGATTAAATTACCAAATAATAAAAAGCCAACAAGCGGCACAGAAGACGGCACTAATAGCGCAACAATGGTCGCCAATACGATCGGAAATATAATTTTCAGTTGCTGTAAATGCTCTATTTTCACCTTCGATGGATGCAATTTTTCTTGCGCTTTCATATTGATTTTCAACTCCTTTTCGCTCATCGTAAAGCGCACCACTAAAGGAATAATCACCGGCACTAAAGCCATGTAAGAATAAGCAGCAATCGCAATTGGGCCCAATAAATCAGGAGCTAATTTAATCGCGGTATAAATTGCCGTCGGTCCATCTGCCCCACCAATAATGCCCAAAGCGGCAGCATCTGTCAGCGGAAAACCAATAGCTACGGCAGAAATAAAGACCGTAAAAATTCCTATTTGCGCTGCCGCACCAAAAAACGCAAGCCGTAAATTGCGCAACATCGGCCCAAAATCCGTCATCGCTCCTACTCCCAAAAAGATAAGCGGCGGCAATAATCCCGTCTTGATTAATAAATAATACAGCATATTCATAATGCCGTGGTCTTTCGCGATTTCGACGATAGTTTTGTGCGCTATTTCTGGGTTTTGCACCGTCGAAGTGACCGACATTTCTCCGCCTGGAAAATTAGCTAATAGCACTCCAAAAGCAATAGGAACAAGCAATAGCGGCTCAAATTTTCGGACAATGCCGAGGTATAATAAGACAAAACCTAAGGCGAGCATCACGAGCGTAAGCGGCTCGGCAGCTAGGTCGCCAAAGGCAGTCATTTCGTATAGTTCTTGTAATATCTCCATGATGAATTAGGAATTAAAAATTAAGAATTAAAAATAATTGAACAGGGCATTCCTAATTCCTAATTCTCCATTCCTAATTGGAGAATAACACCGTCTTCTTCTACTTCATCTCCATTATTCGGGACGATGGCTACCACTTTTCCGGCACAATCTGCGGCAATCGCATTATACACCTTCATTGCTTCAATATAGCCTATCGTTTGTCCTTCTTTCACTATATCACCGACTTTTAGTGCCGTTTCAGAGTTGTCTTTCGTATAGTAAAATTTACCTTCCAAAGGCGCAATAATTTCGTTGTATTGACCATTATCAGCCACACTATTACCGCCAGTATTCGCTGCGGCTTGTTCCCCCTTTAGGGTTGCGTTGGCTTTTGCCTGTGGCAAAAAGGAGTTGCTAGGGAGCTTCGCTCCATTATTGGCTTCCTCATAACTCACTTTCACCTTAAATTGCTCCCCATCCACATCAATCAACATCGTGCGTGCTTGTGGAACAGTAGCAGGCGCAGCGGTAGCAAGGACGGGGCTTTCGGCAGTATTTACACCAGTATTAGTCGCTTTTCGCTTCGCTAAATCTGCTAAAAATTGCGTTTTGGCTTTGCCAGATTTAAAGGCTTCATACTGCGTCGGATGCATCGCATATTCCAATAATTCTTCATCATCTTCACCATAATCCCAGCCTTTTTCGTCCATTTTTGACTTGAATAAGTCTAACTCATCTGGATATAAATCTTGTGGATTTCCGGAGAAAAATTCGCGGTTTTGTTGCTTCGCTAATGCCATAATTTCATCCCCTAGCTTGCCCGGTAATTTGCCTGATTTACCCGCTATCATCGACCATGTATTTTCGTCAATCATTGACCAACGCTTTTTGCCTTTAATGACTTGCATGGCATTCATCAAAGATACATTTTTCACATATTGACTAAATGGCGTCACCAATGGCGGATACCCCAAACGTGGCCAAGCATGTTCCACCTCTTCAAATAGCTTGACCAACAACTCATCTTGTGTCATAGCCGGCTTACCATTTTTCGCTAAATATTTATTGACACTCGCTAAGTTTTTCTCCAAGTCTGCCATCAAACTCCCCATCATGCCGCCCGGCAAACCAGGCCCAATCAGTAGCGAATTCATTTTTCGATTAAGTGGATTGATATATGCCCCCAAAAAATCATCCATAAACTCTTGCGATAGCGCACGACAGGCCATATAAGCGTCCATATTTACGTCTGGCATAGAGAAGCCAGCATCTTTTAACATCGCGTGTATCGCGAGCAAATCCGCGTGTCCCGTTCCCCACGAAAGCGGTTCCATACCTACGTCAATAATATCCGCACCTGCCCGCGCTGCTTCCAAAGAAGACACGATAGAAAAGCCCGGCGTAGAGTGCCCATGATATTGCACCAAAATGTTTGGATGACGCTTTTTTATGCCCGCCACAATCTTCCCAACCGACACCGGACGACCAATGCCGGCCATGTCTTTAATACAAATTTCTTGCGCACCTAAGTCGATGTATTTATCGGCTAAATCAATATAATATTCCACCGTATGAATAGGCGAAAAAGTGAGGCTTAATGCGCCTTGTGCTATCATTCCGCCTTCTTTTGCATATTGAAAACTAAGGGCTAAATTTTGTGGATTATTTAGCCCGTCAAAGCTCCTAGAAATATCTGTGCCTTGCTTTTTCTTAACTTTAAATAGCAGTTTTCGCACATCTTTTGGCACGGGCGACATCCGAATTCCATTCAAACCACGCTCTAACATTTGCGTCTGAATACCTGCATTATTAAAGGGAGTTGTCCACTTTCTGACGGCAATATTTGGGTTTTCGCCGTAGAGTAAATTCACTTGTTCAAAGCCTCCTCCATTCGTTTCTACTCGCGAAAAGCAGCCCATTTCTACGATTGGTGCTGCCACGCGTACGAGTTGGTCAACACGTGGCACATATTTTCCTGAAGATTGCCACATGTCGCGGTACACAAGGGCTAATTTGATTTCTTTCATGATTTTTAGTTGATTAGGCTAAATGAGTGATTTGGTTAAATCCGTTAGACAAAAATAACCGCTGTGGTGCTCATTTAACTGCTGTGTTTGTTCAATGTCGGCTCGATTAGTTCTTTAATTAATTGGGAAAGCCACGCGACTTTAACTGACTTTTTTGATTTCTTCAATCACACCTTTTCCGTCTGTCATTGCGCTCACTGCTGCGGCAATAGCGACTAATTTTTTACGTTCTATAACTTGCTTTTGTGGAGAAATTGGCGTTCTTTGAGGAACATTTTCGTCAACAAATTTATTAGTAAGAAAAATGAGGGCATTGCCCGTCAAAACGACGAGGGAAAGGATGGCAAAAACGGTCGTCATACCGACCGCAAAAATCTTAAATGCGGTTTGAATGGCTTCGGTCATAATTGGTTATGGCTTTACTTAATTTGGTTAATTTCATACATTACAAATGTGATTAGCAAAATAAAGCCTTTCACAAATACAATGCAATAATTGTAAAAATAACACCAACTACCAAATATTTACTTCAATATGTTTTATTTTTTTAATAAAATGTCTGATTTTTCACATTAAAAAACTCCAAATCATGGCTTTTAGACTTTGTAAAAACGACCCTTTAACCAATCAATTACATCAAGTATTCAAGGCAAATATTGTGCGCATTCCGAAGTCAAAAGTGCAGCCTTTGGTGGTCATTGCGCAGAACGGAAAAGAGCTAAAAATGTTAGGCACGTTAAGCCAATTATTGGAAGGAAATCCCGACTTAAATCTGGAAATAAAAGAAGGTACATTCTCCCCTGTAGCCGACAATAAAACGAGCTCAATGGACTTTGATTTTGGCTTCAAAGTACTGGAAGGTTTCCTCAAAGGTTTTGGTTTACCAAGTGCTGGCGCGGAAGTGGCCATGCAGCGCGCAAAAGAAGTTTCTTTTGCTTTTGAAAATGCTAAAGAATTTTATGTGGACAGCTTTGCTTTAGGTGACGCTGTGCAAAATAAAGTAGTAAAAGTAACGAACCCTACTTTTGTTGGCTTTCTAAAAAAAGAAGGCACAAAACTGTTGATTGTGGACGGTATTATTGCCGCAAATTCTTTTACTTTAAAGATTGATAAAACACGCGAAACTAGAGCGGGTTTGAATATTGACAACATCAAAAATGTTTTAGAAATAGAAAAAGCAAAAGTAGAATTGAAGAGTAAAAATGGACGAGAAATGACCTTCCAAAAAGAAGAATATTTGACCTTTGCCTTCACTGCTTTAGAAGCAGAAATAGACCCAGCGACTAACACCATTTTGTCGCTTGGCGCAGGGGATAAAAACCTTACTTTTGAGAGCGGCCCGCAGCGTTCACAAATTTCGGGTGAAGATGCAGAATTATTAGATTTCTGATAACTGTTTCTTTATTTGAACTGTTATTCTTAGACCAATTCATTCGATGAATTTACGATTTACGATTTACGATTTACGATTTACGAAAAAACACACCACAATAATATAGTGAATAATATGGCAAATAAAAGTTCTAAACTCTATCCAATTGTTAATTTGAAATGCCCACGCTGCTGCGAAGGCGACCTTTTTGAGACAGGTACTTTCGAGTTTAATAAGCCCTTTGACATGCATGACCGTTGCCCAAATTGCAAGCAAAACTACATGCCTGAACCTGGGTTTTATTATGGCGCCATGTTCATCAGCTATATTTTTACAGGCTGGTTATTTATTGGCTTTATCTTGTTTTTCCATTGGGGATTAGGCTGGAGTACAGGCGCATCTTTTGCTCTTTTGCTCTTTTTTGTAGCTATCTTTTTTGTGTGGTTTTTCCGTATTTCGCGCTCGCTTTGGTTGGGGGTGAATGTAAAATATGACCCTGCGGCGGGGAAGAAATAAAGTGATATGGAAGACTATTAACATCAAATGCAGGGTAGATTATTCTAAAAGGCAGCGCCACGACACCGTAAATATATAGGTGTCGTGGCGCTGCCACTTAACGGTACTTTTGTATTATTTCTACAAACGGTATCGCCGTTCTACGGCTTTAGGAAATAATAACTTAACAAGTTACAATCCCAAATACCCAAACAAAAAAAGGCCTCCTCCCGAAATTATCGAGAAGAGGCAATCCCAAAAACCGATTACAACTTTAAAGGCGTTGATTGAATTGTTGTAATGGTTTATATTTTCAAAAAATACAGGCTCTCGGGAATAAATAAAAAGCAATTTATCTTCCTTTTTATCAGTTCTTTTGCTCCTGTTTTTGAAGTTTAATTGATTAAAATCATTTTCTGTACAGCCGTGAAATCGCTGCTTTCTAAGCGGTAATATAAGATGCCATTTGCCTCCTTATTTCCTCGCTCAAAGATAACACTTTGTTTGCCGCTATCAAACTGATTTTCAATGTTTTGTAAAACTTTTCCGGCGCTATTAAACACCGTAATTTTTACGTCTGCGGCTTGCGGCAAATAGAATGCAATAACCGTGCTGTTTTGAAAAGGATTCGGTTGATTTTGATAAAGAATCGGTAGTTCACGATTATTTGTAATAGATTTCGCCTTGAATATCAGGTCAATATCTATTTTATCTCCATAAAAATTATAAGCGATTTTTTTTGTTTTGTTTGAATTCAATTCAATTAAGTCGCTCAAATTTCCATTTACCGTCGCTATCATCTCCAAATCTAGCAATACTTCGCCTGCTTTTAGTTCCTTGTGTGTGACATAACTTCCGGTCAATTGATTTTCAGCCAAAAAGTTTTGTCCTATATCATGGGCTTGCATCAAGCTTTGCGCTCCTAGTCCATTGAATATCAAGGAATTATCGAAAGCCAAGGTAAATTGCCAGCCTTCTAATTTTGCCGCTTCTGTTGTACGAATACGCAAATTGAAAGTTTCGCCAGCATCTACTTTTCGGTCTTCTATTTCAAAAAACACCTTGCCATTAGTTCGCTCCTCCGTGCCGCCTTCAAGGTTTGCTTGGTTCGAGTTATTAATATCACCAATTTTGATGGCTACGAAATCTGCATTTAATACTGGCACAGCTAAGTTATTGTAGGTTCGCGTTTCAGGAAAACCAGTTTGCCAAGGGTTCGATGGGTTCGGAAACACATGATTAGTCGGCACAAATCGCCAGGAAGTATTGTTTGGATATTCGGGCGTAATGCCTAAAATAACACGCTTGACCGTCACAATATCACTTACCGTAACGCTTCCACTGCGGTTAGCATCGGCGGCAATTAATTGATAAGGGTCGGTAAATGGATTGCTATTCAAAACGTGCTGTTGCATCAATACCAAATCCCAAGTGGTTACGCCATTGTCGTGGTCGTCGTTTTTCTCGGGCGTAACGGAATAATCATAGCCCATTATCAAATCTTCAAATAAATAAGTGCCATCCGAAAAGGTCATCATATTGGCCGTTGCTTCGCCGCTTAAAAGCATATTCACATCTTCAACACCTTGATTGTCAGAACGTTGTACGCCTCCCGAAATAGTCGGGTCTTCTTCCGAACAAACGTTATCAACGCTTTCTATTTGTAAATTCGTGATACACACATCTTGGTTTCCAGCCTCATCTGTCACCCATAAATAAACGTTCAAAAAGCCAATACTATCACAAGTATAATCTGCAAAAATGTCGTTTGGATTTGGTGAAAAAGAGACCGTCACATCAGAACAATTATCGAAGCTACCTGCATCAAAATCACTTGCCCACAGTTCGACATATCCATCGTCATTGATGCCGTCATTGTCCGTGTCCACTGCTTGTAGTTCAACCACTAAACCACCGATACAGTATGGCGTTGGCGGCTTATTGTCCGCTACTTCAAAGGTTCTTGTACAACTGCTGCTATTGCCACAATTATCGGAAGCCGTGTAAGTAACGGTGTATATACCGACTGGCACATTGTCAAATGGTCCAAAACCTGCGCCTAAACTACTCGTTGCTGTGACCGTTACATTCGGGCTACAATCAGTAACGGTAGGCTGTAAAAGCGTCACCAATGCTTCGCAATTTGCCGTTGCATTATAAACGGGCAAAATGGGGCAAGTCATCTCAGGAGCTTCATTATCCAATACTTTGATAATTTGCGTATGAACGATGATTCCGTCGGGGTTTGCATTCGGAAAATTCGCTGCTGTTAAACCGTCCTTATAAGTATTTTCATCTTTATCGCCATCACTATCCAAGCTGCTGCCAGGTAGTTCATTTTCTGGATTTTCTTCCACGCTATTGGGCGCGCCTGCGTCGTATATACACCAATTTACAGCCGTCCAAGTACGAAAAATTTTGTAGCAAGCATCAGGTACTGAATTGAATACCAAATCTTCTTCACTGATCGCAATTAACTCACAATTATCAAAGAAAACGGTCGGTTCGCCAAAGTCATCACCAGACATTGGATTGTTGCCGTTTTCGCAGAATAAATCGACATCTGCCGGAAATTCAACCACCCAATCACTTACGTGAATAACATTGATTATTTGAGAACAAGAACTCGCCGGATTACCATTATTGTCTAATACCGTGAACGTCCGTGTTATCGTGCCTTCGCCACAGTTATTGATGCTGCGGGTAACGTTTTGGCTAAAATTAAAGCCACAATTATCGGCTGCAAATGGCTCACCAAATGCATCTAAGACACTATCATTTCCTAAATCTAATTGATTTTTGTAATTGTCTAAATAAGTATCACAAATAATCGTTTGACCATTCGGACAGCTAATGGCTGGCGGCGTTTCGTCCTCCACAATAACTTGTACCATACAGCTATTCGTATTCCCAAAATAATCTTCTACCTGAAACTGAATTTGTATTGGCGCACCGCCTACATCTGAACAACAGAAAGTAACAATATTGCCGAAAGTCGTATTACCGGCAATGCCGCAATTATCTGTCATTCGACGAGCAGCATAGCTTTGAATGCCACAGTTATCCAAACTTCCATCGTCAAAAGTAATCGCAAATACATCTGCTAAACCATTATTGGAAAGCGTTACGGTTGTGATTTCATCGCAAATCGTTACTGGCGATAAATCGTCAATTACTTGTACTTGTACCGCCAATTCATTGATATTTCCACAGGCATCCGTCGCGCGATAAATCACATCGTAATTGCCTAAACTTAAACCCTGACTGGGAATAAATCCACCTTGCGCACCGTCCACTCCATTTTGATAAATGGCTTCACCAATTGGGGTAAATATTTGAACCGTAAAGTCCGAGCAATTGTCTGTAATATTAGCTGCTGGCAAAAAGCCATTAGACGAACAAAAGTTGTTGCCTTGTGTATAATTATTAGCACTTACCGTAAAATCGTCCATTATAATGATAGGCGCAGTCACATCCATGACGTTGATAATTTGCACATTATCGTCTCCATTAATGTCTGTCGTAATCACTTCACTATTACACCAATTAATCACCAAAAATGTCCGAATTATTTTGATACCGTCGCCACAATTATCCAACACATCATCACTAAAGGTATAGTTGTAGGAACAGTATTGCCCCGTCGCAATATCTGGCAAACCACTACCTGTTTGTCCTAATATATTCCCTGTATAAGTCGGGTTTACTTGAATACCAATTTGGTCAGCATCCGTGTCATTAAAAAAGGAATTCAATGGCTCGGCTTCGATAATGCTTGGATATAAAGCGTATTGGTCGCAAGTCCAAGTAATATTTTCCGGAAAATCCGGTAATGTCGGAGAAACTATTTCAATGACTTGCGTACAAGGTAAGGATTGATTGCCATAAATATCGGTCGCAATGAAGGTCTGTGTCACCGAAGTAGGTGTACAAGGATTAGTGCTATCAATACTTTGGTTGGTCATATTAACTGCCGGATTTGGGTCGCAATTATCCATCGCAATTGGAGCTAGCACGGCATTAAAATCCGTCATACAGCTCGCTTGTATTGGCGCAATTGGGCAATTGAAGGTCGGTTTTACGTAGTCTTGCACCAAAATTTGCCCCCAACAAGAATTGCCACTTGGTAAGTGATTTACTATGACGGTATAAACTTGGTCAATCATCGACGCATCAATCATATCGCCTAAACTCGCGCCCCAAGTATTCAAAATCATGACTTGATAATCGTCGTAGCAGCCATAGGTGCCTTCCAAAATCATGTCAGGATGTATCGTTGCTTCACAGTTTGCGCCAATTGACAAATTCACATTATTATTACAAGACATCGCGCTCGGTGTGGTTTGTATCGTGAAATTTTGACTAATCGTTTGCTCACAGCCCGGGTCATTTATCGCTCCATTTTGTCCGGGTGCGCCTGCATCGAACGTAAATTCAACGGTATATGTTCCCGTACCTAAAGCCATCGGGTCAATATCAATAGTCAAACCGTTTTCAGTTTGAACTACTGCATTATTTTCGTCTAAAACACGGAACAAAGCCGCGTCTGCTAGTCCACCATTTGCCTCGCTACCTGTGATGGTAAACACTGGTGTAAATAAGCAATTTTCATCTTGAAAACCATCCATTGCAATGGTCGGATAATAACATAAGTTATTCATATCCAGCGTATTAACGCCATTCGTCACGGTAATCGTGTAGCCTGTCGCGTCAATGTGAATGCCTTGTAAAGTATAGGTACTTGTACCGTCGCCATTTGGCGTTTCTACGAGTTGTTCACCTGCTGCGCCCGTCACAAAATTGGTTGGCGCTGCCGGCGGTTGTGGGCTATTCATATGGAACAAACCATTCACCGTTTGAATGGACCAAGCTTGCCCAGAAGGTGCTTGTACTTCTACTATATCGTCAAATTGTCCATTGTCTAAATTGGTCGCATTGCCGCTGGTAGCTGGACTTGCCGGATTAGCGCGACAAGAACAAGGGTCGCTAATTTCTACCTCACATTGCATGGTGTTTAGCGTCAATTCCGACACCTCATAGCAGTTAGTATTGGAGTTAAAAACACGTGCAAAAACAATTGTTCCGTTGGCTGCTGCATAAGGACTAGCAAGTGCTTCTGTGCCCAACATTGCTTTCGCTTCCGAACTGTGATAGGTGACGCTATGTGTTCCAGTTAGGTCGCATTGTTCGTCTGCACTTTCTAAATTAAAATCTGCAAAACCATTGGGTAAAACGCATTCTAAAAGGCTGGCATCATTTGCTTCAACTGCTTCATTTACAGTCAGTTGTGTACAGTTTCCAAGAAACAAATCACCACATATTTGATTTGCATTTATTGCATCTAAAATGGCTTGTGCAGAGGTATAGCCTAAGGCTTGCAAATCAGTTGCATCGCCAAAAAAGCTAAAACTCATGACACAATATTCGCCTATTTGTGCGCTATTGAAAATGCTAGCATTAGTGGCTGTATTGTCGGCTTGTTTCATGTTGGCAATGTCGGCTGAAGTGCCGCCCGTTGCCGTATTATCTTGCGTCAATAACCACCAATACGAGTAGCCCGCATTTTGTGGTGTCGTATTTGTTGCCGTGAAATTTGGTGTCGCTTCGCCTTCACAAATTTCAATAGCAGCGGTAATAGTTGGAGTGCCAGCATCAGCTTGACAGCAGTTGGCGGTCGCTAATGTTGCGCTTGCCTCACAACCATGTCCGTCGGTCAAACTTAGGCTGACCGTTACGCCATTTGGCAAGTTATTAACTGTGAAGTCTGTATTATTTTGTGTGGCAATATTTGCCGTATAATCTTGTCCATCATCTCCTGTTGCTACAAAAATGTAGCCGCCACCTACACCGCCATTTACTGAAAAATTAGCGGCAAAAGCGAGTTGGTCAGCATTGCAAGTGGTGCCGTTTGGCGTTATTGCTAAGTCATTAAAAACAAAGAAAATAATCGTCGTGGTGTCGGTGCAATTAGTCGTGGCATCCGTGAACACGCTGTAAAATTCTTGTGCATCACCGATATTAATGTCGGTCGGGTCAGCGATAATGTTTCCGCCGTCAGTTGGGTCGGCATCGTACCAATCGAATGTGCCTGGGTCGGTTGTTATTCCGTTGGTAAAGTCGTTTAAATTAGCATTTTGTGCATCGTCAAAACAAAGCAGCGGCGGGGTTGGTTCGTTGACGTTTGGTGCGCTTGGGTTTAACAATTGGAAGGTCATATTGCCACCTGTACAGCCTGTCACGGTTTCCGTCACGCGGAGGTTTAAGTGCGTGCCTGCACTAAGGTTGGTGAGCGTTATTTGCCCGTCCATATCTGCTACATAAGGTCCCATTGCTATATTGAAACTACCTTTATTATAGTTGACTGAATAAGACAAATCAGTTATTAAATTTCCGAGGGTAAACGTACCGTCATTTCCGCCACAAGTCGTTGGATTAGAGAGACTTACGTACTGTGGGTCGGGTGCATTTGCTTCGCTTAATTGTAAGCCGCCAGCATAGTAGCCCGTGCAAGTTGTGGTGTCGCTAGTGATAAAAAATTCATCGTAATAGCCCATCATTAAGCCCGTCAAAGCTAGGCTGTCAAATTGCCCGCCGCCGGTCGTACTTTGTAGCGAAAAGGCGGTCGTGGCTTGCATATTTCCATAGAGGTTATATGCAATTTGATAGTGGGTAGTAAGGGTGTCCGCATTTGCTAAAAAGAGAGCTATTTCGCCATCAGCCGTGGCGCAAAGCGTCGGGTCAGTTGTCGTAGCAGACGCGATAGTTGGTGCTTGCTGAATAGTGATTTCAAAAACTTCATTTACTACCGAAAGTGAACTAAAATCCAAGCATAAACCATCAATATTGGCTTGTATTTGCGCCACATCGTTCAGGTCGGCATCGGCTTCGATGGCATTTACGTAATCGTCAATTCCGTTGGGGATATTGAGCGTGTCATAAGACAGAGCATAGACCGTGTAAATGCCTGCCGCTAAAATTCCGTAAGCATCGAAGTCGCCGCTGACGGCTGCATCTACGAAAGTTCCATCGGCATTTGCCAGTAAAAAGACATAAGAAAAATCAGGAGAAAGTGGCGCATTTTCGTCGGCAGCCGAATAATCAGCTACGAAAATAGCAGGATTACCATTGGCATCCAATAGGTCATCGCCGGCGCAAATGGTCCAGTCGGTGACGAGTGTAGCGGTCGCTATGTCGCCTGCATCGGCGGTACATTGAGCGTTCAATTGGGCTTGAAAAGCCGCTACTAAAACGATAATTATTGCAGTGTGCAGCATCACTTTTACGAAAAGTGCGCGCACAGTCTGCCCCATAAGTGTGTAAAAACGGTTCATGGAAATGTGTTTGACTATCCAACTTAGCGCACTATAAAAGGGGCAGAAATAGTGCTGCAATGTTGAAATCGTTCATGGTTAAAAAAAGACAATGGTGCTTGGTAAATGGTTATTTGTAATTCGTTATTTGTCGAATATGAATTGAATTTCTCGCATCATCGGAGGATATAAATTCTTTTCTGTTTGCGCTATAACACAATCATTATCAACAAGTTACTAATTACCAATAACTAATTACATAGTCACCAATAAACTTGTCCTTCATCTGTGTAAGCAGATGAAAATCCAGTTAATTATTTCGTTTTTTTAAGTTGTAGTACGCGTATTGGTCAAGCTTTTTTTTAACAATAAGGGTGCATCAAATGCATTTGCTAAAGTATCTTAATCATACGGCTAATATCCGGTGAGTTATTCCTTAAAAAGGAAGGAGTGTAACACCGGTTTTTGGATAATTATTTCTAAATCAGTTTTGCTATTGCTTTAGTTATTTACAAATTAAGAATAGCAAAATTAACAAATAAAAATCTTATAATGGAGGGAAAAAGCATGAAGAAAAAAGCGAGAAGCACTAGGAAACAATTGGAATGTAGGATGGTATATCCTGTGAAATCGGTTCTTGAAATTTCAAAGTGTAAAGACGTCCTTTTAGTGCTTCTCTTACATGTTGTGATTTATGTATGACTTCATGTTCATGGTATTATAAAGATTATAAATTTGTTGCCACAAAAATACGACTAATTCTCGTATTGAGGGTTTTATTATAATTTTTTTTCTTTTAAAATTTTAGTAAAATTTATTAGCAACTGATTATCAACAACTTACGCCTTACACTTTTTGCTTATTTTTAAAAAAAATAACATAGATTCCAGCCTGTAAGTGCCTTGTTTGCAGTATTTCATCATTATTTCCACTTTAGAGTTGTTTACCTATCATATCCAAAAGCGTCCAATTTTGACATGCTTCGGGCGTATTGATAGTTGCATTTTCGCCTTGTATAATCGGATTTGGAAACACTTGAATTTCTGGAATATCGAAGTCATTTACGCCCGTCAGAGGCTTGCCACAAGTCGCTACTTATCCGCCTTCCAACTTTCCACTCCATCATGCAAATAATGAAAGCAACACTCCTCGCCTATTTCCTCCAAAAAACCAGATTTTTCAAACAAATCGCGCACTGGTCCAATCGCACTACATATATAAAATTGAATACCTTTATTTTGTAGAGAGCGGTGTAATTTTCGCAGGGCATCCAAGCCGCTACTGTCCATGTTATGTATAGTTTTAGCATCCAAAAAAAGCGTGTTGATAGGTTGCTTAGTCTCCGCTATGAGTTGCTCTATTCGGTCATTGAAAAAGGAGGCATTAGCGAAGAAAAGTTGGCTATCTAGGCGCACAATCAGCGCGTTCTCTTCTTGTGCTTCGGCTAGGTCAAAGCGGTCAATACTACGATAATAAGTCGTATTCGGCACTCTACTCAGCACGGCAATATGTGGGCGCGAACTGCGATACAACATATTAAAAATCGACAAAATAACACCGCCCAAAACACCTTCTTCTACCCCAAATATCAAGGTGACTAAAAAGGTGGTTATCATTAGCGTAAAATCGCGCCGATGTATGCGCCACAAGCGTTTGGCTTCCTGATATTTGAATAAACTACGAATAGCCAGCAAGATAATAGCGGCTAATATTGCCTTCGGTAAATAGTAAAAAATAGGCGTAAAAAACAGTAAAGTCAAGACGATAACAGCAAAAGTAACTAGCGATGCCACAGGCGATTTTGCACCCGCTTCGCTATTAATCGCAGAGCGAGTGAAACTAGCCGAAGTCGGCAAGGCTTGGAAAAATGCACCGCCTATTTTCGACAATCCAATAGCGATTAATTCTTGGTTTGGTCGCACCGCATAATTTTGATGTTCCGCCTCCAAACCCTTTGCTATTCCTATACTTTCGATGATTCCGATGATGGTCACTGTCAGCACTGTTGGCGTTAATCGTTCGATAATAGAGCGGTTAATTTCTGGCAGTTCAGGCATTGGTAAACCTTTGGGTACTTCACCAATTATTGCTAATCCATAGTCCGGTAAATTGAGCCAATAACTCAATAGCGTTCCGATAAAAACGACGATTAATGCGCCCGGTATTAGTCGGTGTATTTTCTTTAAAAGGAGCATCACTGCCATTGCTCCAAAACACATGACGACAGGTATCCAATTGGTATTTTGGATGTGCTGAAAAGCATAGCCAAAACTCTCATAAAAGTGCGGAAAACGCGGAATTTTGAAACCTAAAACGTCTTTCAATTGCGAAGCTGCTATGATAATTGCTGCCGCGGAAGTAAAGCCCGCGATAACGGGATTGGATAAAAAATTAACCAAAAACCCCATTCGAAACACCCCAAATAATAACTGTAATATACCGATTAATAAGCCCGCTGTTATTGCTAAACCAATAAATTCTGGCGTAAATGGGTCAATATTCAAATTGGCTATTCCTTCGCCAATTAAAATGCCTGAAACTGCCACTGGTCCTATGGCCAACTGTTTTGATGTACCAATGAAAGCATAAATTAAAATAGGAATTAAGCCGCCATATAGTCCATAAATAGCCGGCAAACCAGCCAAAACGGCATAAGCCATTCCCTGCGGCACAAGCATGATAGCCACGGTTAAACCCGCGACTAAGTCTGCACCAAAAGTTTGACGCGAATAATTGGAAAGGTCTGCAAAAATCGGAAAAATACGGCTGAATAAATTCAAATTGCTGTGTTTCTTGAAAAGAGAGGACGAAGGTAACTAATGCATAATTAATAATGAAATGAGAAATAACTGGGACGTGACAATCGCATAAAAACAAAATCTGCAAGCCTCAAGCAGCGAAATCACAATAAACAAAATCTGCTTTTTAGTGTATTGATGTACCAATTTGCACCAAACACTCGTTAAATAACTCATCAAAAGCGGCAAAAAACATCGCCTAGCAAATTTTGTATGTTAAAGTTTTGTTTAAACGACAACACTTTGGTCTTAAAAATCGGCACGATATTAATTTTATACTTATATTGCTGTCTGTATATAGCATATAGCCTCATTTTCCAAAAGAAAACCACTACTAAGTAGTACACGTTAATTATTTCGGAAAATTTGAGGACAAGATTTTTTCGTATATTTTCTTTAAAAAATCAGTGCATAGCCGTAGCTACGGACTTATTTTTTGGAGGAAATAGGCGGAAAAAGATGTTTTCAAATTACCGAAATAATTGAGGTGTGCTACTTATCCATACAAGATAAAAAATTGCCTGTTTATTTAGTATAGTCTAAACCAATACTTGCTTCATGCAAGCTAAAACAAATCGTCATGAAAGCACCCCTATTCACCCTCGTATTTGCTCTTTTTTGTTGCTCCATTACTGCTCAGCATTCTGCTTTAGAGGTGAAAAGTTGCGACTTAAATCATGGCAAAAGCGGTGCGGCTTTTATTCAAAATAAAAATCAATGGCATCCAAATGCCCGCTATATGGCGCCCGTTGGTGGCGATATGAATGTGGTTTGGTTAGAAGACAATGCCTTGACTTATCAATTCTATTCGCAGTTGGATTTATTGCAATTGCACGACGTAGCGCACAGCGATACAGAATGGGCAAATGTGCGCCAACACGCTTATAAAGTGCACTTCTTGGGCGCACTTCAACCGAATATCGTCGGGGAAGGATTACACCCCGAACATCATAATTATTTTATTGGAAATGACCCCGCTCGTCATGCACGCAAAGTGCCTTTGTTCGATGAATTGACTTATCAAAGCCTATATAATGGCATTGATATGCATTTTCATTATGAGCATGGGCATCTAAAATACGAATACCATGTTGCGCCTAATGCAGACCCGGCGCAAATCAAAATGCAATACGAAGGCGCGGATAATTTACGCCTAAAAAAAGGCGCATTAGTCATCAAAACTTCGGTGCAAACGGTGACGGAAATGCCGCCAATCGTTTTTCAAGAAATTAATGGACAACGCCAAGAAATTGCCTGTGAATATGTCCTCGATAATAATACGTTGTCCTTTGCTTTTCCGCAAGGATATGACACGAATTTGCCTTTAATCATTGACCCTGCGGTCGTAGCAGCAACGCTTTCTGGCACAACTGGCAATAAGAACTTCGGACATACCGCTACTTTCGATAATGAAGGTAACATCTATACTGGCGGCATTTCCTTTGGCGCGGGCTACCCAACCACTACGGGTGCTTATGATTTGGACTATAATGGCGGTGGCACAGACGTAGCCATTAGTCGCTACAATCCCAATGGCACAGAGCTCGAATATGCGACGTATATCGGTGGTGGAAGTTCGGATTATCCGCACTCGATTATCGCTGATTTCAACCAGCAATTATATATTTATGGCTCTACTTCATCCACAGATTATCCAACGACGAGCAGTGCCGTACAGACCACACACGGTGGCGGAGTAGATATTTTTGTGACGGTATTAAATGCTGATGGTTCTGATTTGGTCGGTTCTACTTTTTTGGGTGGTTCTTTGGTCGATGGTCAAAATACATCTGGAATAAATAGCAATTATGGCGATAATTATCGCGGAGAAATCATCATTGATGGACAAAATAATATTTATGTAGCCAGCATGAGTACGTCTAGCGATTTTCCGGTGACGAACAATGCTTTTGACCAAACCTACAATCCAGTCGGTGATTTTGGCGCAGACCAAGATGGGGTTGTTTTCAAAATGACTTCCGATGTTTCTGTTTTATATTGGGCCTCTTATTTAGGTGCAGACGATGCGGATGCCGCGCTAGGTTTGCGTTTAGATGAAGCTAATAATGTTTATGTCACTGGTTTTGCGGGAGAAAGTAATTTCCCAATTGTAGGCAATACGCTGCAAACAACATGGCCAGGTGGCGAAGAAAACGCCTATATTGTTAAGATTTCGGCAAATGGTAGTCAGATATTGCGCAGTACCTTTTGGGGGTCGAGTGATGGTAGTGAGCATGGCTATTTCATGGATATTGATGAAGATGGAAATATCAATATTTATGGTCAAACAACGGGAACCATGCCGATTACGCCCAATACCTATTTCGCGAATGCGGGTAGCCGGCAGTTTATTTCTGCGCTCAATGCTAACTTAGATGAAGTCGTTTATTCAACGGTAATTGGTACGGGAAGTAATTTTGATTATGATTATGTTCCGGTTGCTTTCATGGTTGATAAATGTAATAATATTTACTTCTCTGGCTACTATGCCGAGCCGGGTTTACCTGTTTCTCCAGATGCGCTTTCGTCAGCAGGTAATGCCTTTTATTTAGGCGTTTTAGAGCCTTTTGCAGCTAATTTATCCTTTGGTACTTATTACGGAAATGCTAATCATGTGGACGGCGGCACAAGTCGTTTTGATAAAAGTGGAACGGTCTATCAGGGCGTGTGTTCTTGCACTTGGAATGGTACGATTATGAATACCAATAGCAATGCTTGGGCAACGAACCAAACGACAGATTGTGATGTAGGTGTCTTTAAAATTGACTTTGAAGTAGAAACGGTAACAGCAGCAGCTACGGTAACGCCTTCCACGAGCGGTTGCGCGCCTTTTGATGCTAGTTTTTTCTACACTGGGCAAGATGCCACGCAGTTTTATTGGAATTTTGGTGATGGAGGAGCAGATAGCGAACTGATGAACCCTACACACCTCTACGAAGAGCCTGGCACTTATGAAGTTTATTTAGTTGCCTCTAATCCTTTTGCTTGTAATCAACTCGATACGGTCTTTTTGCAAGTGGATGTTTTAGCAAATGAAAACACCTCTCAAATCACTTCTTTTTGTGATGGTGGCGAGATTTTATATTTAGATGCTGCTACGCAAAATGCAACTTATGAGTGGCAAGATGGCTATGTTGGCTCGACTTATCAAGTAGATAATGAAGGCACTTATTGGGTCGAAATTACAATTGATGGCTGTACACAAACCGATACTTTTTATGTCAATGAATACTTGGGTATAGCTCCAGATTTGGGTGACAATTTATCCGCTTGTGATGTTCCGAGTATCACCATTGATGGCACTACAGCGGGTGCGCAGACCTATTTGTGGTCAAATGGAGTAACAGAGCCAAGTCTTACACTGGCAGAGACAGGGACGTTTTGGTTAGCCATTACCGACGAAAATAATTGTATTGAATACGATACCCTAAATGTGCTATTCGGCACTACGCCAGAGATAGAATTAGGTGCAGACCAATTGCTTTGCGATGGCGAAAGCTATACCCTCACGGCACAAGATGATACGCCTGGTTCATTTTATACTTGGTCAAATGGAGAAACAACACCAATTATTACCGTCACAGAAGGCGATACCTACTCGGTCATTGTCAATAATTTTGGATGTACAGCAGAAGACGAAGTGACTATTGAATACCATCCTGACTTTAACTTGAGCCTTGATTTTGTACCGATTGAATGTAATAGCGATTGCAATGCATCCATTACAGTGAATGCCTCAGGTGGGGCAGGAAATTTGATGTATCAATGGAATACAGGCGATACTACTCCGAATTTAGTTGACCTTTGTTCGGGTAATTATTTGCTCACAATTACAGATGCTGCTGGCTGTGAATACACGGCAGCCGTCGATTTAGTCAATCCAGATTTGCTTTATTTTGAAGCCGATTGGGAAGATTTAATCTGTAATGGCGACGCCTCTGGCTCTATACAAGGCTTAAATATGATGGGCGGTATTCCACCTTACTCCTACTCTATTGATGGTGAAAACTTTACAGAAAGTCCTAATTTTAACAACTTAGATGCCGGCAACTATACGCTCTATTTTCAAGATGCAGTGGGCTGTATATTAAGCGAAGAAATAACCGTCAATGAACCGCCTGCTTTTGCAGTAAACGCTGGCCCTGACATCGAAATTGAACTAGGGGAAACGACCCAACTAAATGGACAAATTTCTCCGATGTTTGGGCAAGATATTTATTGGGAAATTGACCCGACACTAACTTGTACTGATTGTTTGCGACCTTTCGCTGGCCCTTACGAAACGACGCAATACACCCTTTTTGCCGTTGACCCAAACACAGGTTGCACGGTTTTTGATGAAGTTATTGTATATGTTGATAAAGTGCGTGGCGTTTATATTCCAAACGCTTTTTCACCAAATGCGGATGGCAATAACGATGCCTTTACGATTTATGGGCACGTAGGCGTAAAAGAAGTATTAGAGTTTAAAATATTTGACAGATGGGGCGAATTAGTCTTCGAAAATGCTAATTTCGCACCCAATGACCTCAAAGAAGGTTGGAACGGCAAATTCAAAGGAAAACCGATGAATACTGCTGTTTTTGCCTACTATGCTGAAGTCGAATTTTTGGATGGCGTAACCGCGTTTTATAAGGGTAGCGTGACTTTGGTACGCTAAATAATGATTGAATGAGGGAGGGAGGGAGTGCATACGCTTCACTCCTCCCCTCATTATCCACAAAACATACATGAAGAAATACAACGATCAGCCGATTAAAGAAGCTATGCAACAATGGCTTAATCAATCCGATAAATTTAAGAAAAACTTGCACCGCGTCGCTATACGCCAAGTGTGGGAAGAGAAAATGGGTAAAACCATTAATGACTATACAAAAGAGATTAAACTCATTCGGAAGAAGTTGTATTTGACAATTGTTAGTGCACCTTTGAAGCAAGAACTAAGCTATAGTCGTGACCAAATCAAAGAAATGTTGAATAAGCATCTCGGCGAAGAGTATATTGATGATGTGATTATTCAGTAATAAGGGTAGACGGTTGAAGACAGCACTACACATTTAAGTAGGTATCATCCATACTTTTCTCTACATTTTTTATCATTATGCACTCTGAAAGTGCTCGTTTAGTTAGCAAATCTCTGCCCCCTCTGCGTTTCCCCCTATCAAACCCACAAATCCAAAATCATTATCCCACCAAATACCAAGCTCGCCAAGCCATTCGTCGTAAAAAACGCGCGATTAACCTTACTCAAATCTTCTGGTGTCACCAAAGTATGCTGATAAATAAGCATGGCAATAAAGAAAGCCGCAGCTACCCAATTCAGCCAATTAAACTCCGGATAATACGCGCCAATTAACCAACTTGCCACCAAAATTAATGCGCCACAAAGCACATGTAAAAAGGTAGAAAACTGTAAAGCACGCTTTTTCCCTAGCTTTACGGGCACCGAATTTAATTGCAAGGACTTATCAAAAGCTTCATCTTGCAAGGCATAAATAATATCAAAACCACTTACCCACAACAAAACTACCCCCGCATACAACAACGGTATCGTATCGAAGCCGCCACCTGCGGCCAAATATGCGCCCAAAGGTGCTAAAGACAAGCCCAAACCCAAGACAAAGTGACATAAAAAAGTAAAACGTTTGGTATAACTATAGCCTAAAATGACCAGCAAAGCTACTGGCGAAAGGTAAAAACAAAGCGGATTTATCAACCAAGTCACTGCCACAAAAGCAATAGAATTAGCAATCACAAAACCCAATGCTGCCTTTTCTGAAATCACGCCCGCAGGCACTTCTCTAGTCGCAGTTCGTGGATTTATACCATCAATATCTCGGTCTAAATAACGATTGAAGGCCATCGCTGCATTACGCGCGAATATCATACACAATAGCACATAGACTAAGCTCATCCATTGAAACTCAATATTCGGCTGTGCGACTGCCAAAAAGAAGCCCAATAAAGCAAATGGCAGAGCGAAAATCGTATGACTAAAAGTGACTAAGGAAAAATAATCTTTGGCTGTTGACATAGGATAAGATATTAGACAATAGATGTTAGATATTAGACTAGATAGGAAGACGAATTAAATATTAGATTAAGCCATTGTTTCAATCTAGTGTCTAATATCTAAAGTCTTTTAAAGTAGTAAACTCGCTTCCTTCCGTATCGCAATTTGCGCTTGCTGACGCGGCGTCAATTCTTGCTGCCCCAAAAAAGCGATTAAACGTCCCGCTAATTCCTTAGCGGGTGCTTTTCCGTCCAGTTTTTCAGACATGGCATCAATCGTATTTACAGCATCATCTTTCGCAAATTTGATAATATTCCACAAACCTTCTGACACATAAACCTGCTGGCTGAGATTATGTTCAAATTCTTGCTGAATACCCATCATCAAAGCCACGCGTAAAGACGCAACCGTCTGATTATCAGCACGTAAGCGCAACAACAAATTCGGTATCATAATACGCTCACAAAACAAAGCTAATCGCTCATAAGAAGCCATTTTCAAAGGTAAACTAGACTTCTGATTACTTTGGCGATACTCCAATACTTTGAGTTGATATTGCTTATCAAGATAACTTTTCATCACAAAATAAACGGTGAGAAAAACGATAAGCGCAGGTACGGTTATTTTGACAATTTCTAAGAAAGTTTCCAAATTAATTGGTTTTTAGTTAGTAATAGTTGGCACAATAGCGGCAAAGTTAAACATTGGCTAGACAATACAAAAGTAATCTGCTAGCATCGCAAAAATTGCTAATTTAGCCCACTCTATTTAATTTGCAACCATATAACGCTTCAACTGTTGATTAGTTACAGTTTTGGAGGTCACTAAAATAGACCAACTATTTATTATTCTTAATTTTTAATTCTCAATTCCAAATTAATTATGCGTATTTCCGCTTTTAGAAAAGCTCATTTTAATGCCGCCCATCGACTACACAATCCCAATTGGTCGGATGAAAAAAATAAAGCCGTATTTGGCAAGTGCAATAATCCGCTTTATCATGGGCATAATTATGATTTAGTGGTCAAAGTGACTGGCGAGGTTGACCCAGAAACGGGTTATCTAATTGATCTAAAAATATTAAAAGATTTAATAAAAGAGCATGTCGAAAATAAATTTGACCACAAAAATATCAACTTAGAGGTAGCCGAATTTATGGACAATAAGCTTATTCCTTCGGCTGAACATATTTGTTATGTCATTTGGCAAAACTTACGTGCCGTATTGGACGAACGCTATGAATTAAGTGTACGTTTGTTTGAAACAGAGCGTAATTATGTGGAGTATCCGAGTCTTTAGCCTTTACAGAACTACAAATTTACAGGGTTACAAATTTAGTGTAACTTTGTGTTATTAGAAAACTCCTTTTGTCATCCTCTAA
Organism: Caprella mutica; assembly: GCA_947561585.1. Lineage (NCBI taxonomy): Eukaryota > Metazoa > Arthropoda > Malacostraca > Amphipoda > Caprellidae > Caprella > Caprella mutica. Next base: position 94,795 of record CANNZV010001347.1, read on the forward strand.
GGAAACAAAAATATGTTGCCACATTTCAAAGACAATAGCCTCTTCAATACGGCTACCGAATTTAGAGCAAGTCCGATAGATTTTGCTGTAAAATACCAGCGCACACTGGGCGAATTTTATAGTTTTTCTCTATTTCATAAGAAAATTCATGTCCTTTCTAGTCCAGAAGGCATTAAGCACGTTTTGCAAAGTAATCAAAAAAATTATCGCAAAAGTGTGGCTTATAAACAGTTAGCTTTAGCTCTGGGTAATGGTCTAGTGACCAGTGAGGGCGAATTTTGGCGCAAACAACGACGCATGGCGCAGCCTGCATTTTATAAAACGCAATTGGAAGCATTATATAAAAAAATGCGAACTGTAGCCGTTAACTATGTAGAACAGCTTGAAACACAGCGCGGAAAAGTGCTAGATATTTCGCAAGAAATGATGAACGTAACCGCTGATATTGCGCTGGCAAGTTTGTTTAGCTCCGCAAATATGGCTGACCAAGAAGAACTATATCAACTCATCACCGAAGCGCAAGAATATGTGATAGAGCGCGTGCATAATCCTTTGCTCATTCCTTTTTTTCATATTAATGGTCGGCATTCTCGCTTCAAAAAACAGTTGAAGAAGTTCAATAAAATGATTTATCAGATCATTGATAAACGTCGCGAGATGACTAATACGCCAGCCGATTTATTGGCGATGTTGCTTGACGCAAAAGACGCTGACACAGGAGAAGGCATGAACAATCAACAATTGCGTGATGAAGCAATTACCATCTTTACGGCCGGGCATGAAACCTCTGCCAATGCCCTTTCGTGGACGCTTTGGTTACTTGCTGAACGTCCTGAAATTGTAGCTAAAATAAAGCAAGAAATAAAGCAAAATATTGGCGATAATATTCCTAATTTTGAAGATTTACGGCAATTTCCCTACATCCGACAAGTAATAGAAGAAGGTATGCGCATGTATCCGCCGGCACATGCGGTAGGGCGTGAAGCAATAGTGGCTGATGAAATAATGGGGGTAAAAATTCCGAAAAATGGAATTATTTTCATGTCTATTTATGCCTTACATCATAACGAAAAATATTGGGACGCCCCTTTTGAATTTAACCCCGACCGCTTCTCTCCTGAACGCGTAAAAGCACAAACCAAAATGACCTATTTGCCTTTTGGCGCAGGACCACGGATGTGTATTGGCAATCACTTTGCGATGATGGAAATGCAATTGTTATTGATAGTTCTTTTCCAAAAGTTTGACCTAGAAAATGTGCCCCAAACAGTGGAGAAGAACCCCTTAATTACCCTGAAACCAAAGGTAGGCATCAAGCTAAAACTCAAGTAATGCGAATTTTCTAATCAGCCCCAGCGGTTAAAGCGACATACTAAACAGTCTCTGATTAGGAAATCTGAGCTACGCTTACTCTGGGTTCAATTCGGCACTACAATGCTTGCAAAAAACAGCATCATCGTCATGGTCTTCTCCGCCACAATTTGGGCAAGCTTGTGTATTGTGTTTCTTATTCGCTTCATTCGCAAACTCAGCAGAAACAATGCCCGTCGGTACGGCTAACACCGCATATCCCAATATCATAACTATCGCAGAAAGAAACTGCCCAAAGCTAGTTTGTGGCGAAATATCTCCATAACCAACCGTAGTGAGCGTCACTATTGCCCAATAAACGGAGCGCGGAATATTATCAAACATTGGATTTGTACCCCCTTCTACAAAATACATCACTGAGCCAATAATAGTGACCGCAATTAGAATGAAAAAGAGAAAAACAAATATCTTAGAACGACTAGCTTTTAAAGCTCTCACAATCACTTTACTCTCATCTAAGTAGTTTCCTAATTTAAAAATACGGAACACCCGCAGCAAGCGTAAAGCTCGTATGACTGCAAAATAATGCGAGCCAACAAATACCAAAGTTAAATAGGCCGGCAAAACAGAAACAAGGTCAATAATCCCATAAAAACTCTTCGCATATTTCCACGGACTACGCACTATATACAGGCGCAATAAATACTCAATGGTAAATAAAATCGTAAAAAACCACTCAATCACAAAGAAAACCGTCGCATAACGCTCCGACAATTGGTCAATACTTTCCAACATCACCACCAATACACTCACTACAATAAATATCAACAAAGCAATATCAAATACCTTCCCTTTGGGCGTATCTGCCTCAAAGATAATCTCATGTAGTCGTTCTCGCTGCGGGCTTAGTCGTTCGTTTAAATGGTCGCTCATTACAATGATTGAATTTTGAATGGTAGAATGATTGAATAATAGTACACACCATACATTTATTTCTTTAACACTCTGAATTTCAGTTGTTTATAAATTACTTATGGCTACTTTTTTAAATATTCATCACTTATCTACTGCAATTATGCCAATATTTTTTGACCTTCGCAAATCTTTGTTAGAAATAGACCGTATATTAGGTAGGCTTTTGTTTATTCGGAAGTAAACCGTATCCCAAACATCCAAACATTTATTCATTCAATCATTAACAAGTGAAAGTAATGGTAACTTGCCCACCGATGCGGGGCTTAATCGAAGAATTTAGACCTCAATTTGAGGCAAAAAATATAGAGTTAGTCTTGCCCAAAATGGTGCAAACACTGACTGAAGAAGAATTAATGGACATCTTGCCCGAAATGGACGGCTGGATTATTGGCGACGACCCGGCTACGGAACAGGTATTTGCCGCCGGCAAAAAAGGCAAACTAAAAGCTGCTGTAAAATGGGGTATTGGCGTGGATAATGTGGACTTCAAAGCCTGCAAAAAGTTCGGCATTCCTATCATTAATACGCCCAATATGTTTGGTGCAGAAGTGGCGGGTATTGCAGTGAATTATGTGATTGCTTTGGCACGTCAAACCTACTTAATCGACCGTGGTGTCCGCGCTGGCAAGTGGCCCAAACCCGCCGGTATTTCTTTGACGGGACGGACGGTTGCCCTCATCGGTTTTGGCGATATTGGAAAAGCCGCTGCACAACGTTTGCATGCTTTTGACTTGAATATCAATGTCTATGACCCTTACGCGAAAAAGACGGCGGCAGACGAAGTTAAATATACTTTTTTAGATTATCCAAATCGTATAGAAGCCGCGGATTTTCTAGTGGTTACTTGCGCTTTAACGCCAGAAACGAAGCATATGGTGAGCGCAGACATTATTGCACAGCTAAAAGACGATGTGCGCGTAGTGAATGTATCTCGCGGCGGCATAATTGACGAAAAAGCCTTAATTTTGGCGCTCCAAAGCGGCAAGGTACACTCAGCAGCATTAGATGTGTTTGAGGAAGAACCTTTACCGATGGACAGTCCTTTGCGCGATATGGAACGTTGTATTTTCGGCACGCATAATGGCTCAAATACCGTGGATGGTGTGCGTCGTGCAAGTGCGGAAGCAATGGATAAATTATTTGGATTTCTGGGGGTTTAACTGTACCCTGTAGCTCCCGCTACGAGGTCGCGCCTTAGCGCGAAAGTGCTCGTTAAAATTGCAAATTAATCGAGTATAACGAACACTTTCGTCTTTCAGACGAACCCCGTAGCTGGAGCTACGGGGTACAACAATTAAAAAATGAAATACGCCCTAGTTACTGGAGTTCTCGGCGGTATTGGTTCGGCAATAGCGCGTCATTTTAAGGAAAATGGCTACTATGTTTATGGCCTTGACCGCAAGCAAGCCGTTGATGAGCCTTGCGACCGTTTTTTGCGCTTTGATATACATGCATTTGTAGAAGATGCCGCTTATCGGGTGCGTTTTACGGAGATTTTTGATAATTTAATTCCAAAACTCGACGTATTAATCAATAATGCAGCCGTGCAATTGCTCGACCCTTTGGACAAAATACGGCTCGAAGATTGGCAAGAAACACTCAATGTCAACCTCACTGGCCCAATGCTAATGAGCAAGTTGTTTTTGAATAAATTAGAAAAATCGAATGGCTCAATTATCAATATTGGCAGTATTCACCATAGCTTAACGAAACCGAATTTCATCAGTTATGCCACCTCCAAAAGTGCACTCATTGGCTTGACCAAAGCGATGGCAGTGGACTTAGAAGGGCGTGTTCGTGTCAATGCTATTAGCCCTGCCGCTATCGAAACGGATATGCTACGTGCAGGCTTCGACAATGACGAAAACGCAATTGATGAACTTCGGAAAATACACCCCGTCAAACGCATTGGCTACCCAAAAGATGTGGCGAAATTAGCGCATTTTTTAGCCTCTGAAAACACAGGTTTTATACATGGAGCAAACTTGACGCTAGATGGCGGTATTAGCTCCGTTTTAAAGGATTTATAGAAGGAAGATTATTAGATATAGATGTTAGATATTAGACTTTAAACACGCCCAATAACTGCATTTTTTATACTTAAAATCAGCCTTTTTAACATGATAAATAGTTGGCATTATAGAATGTAAATATCTAATGTCTAACATCTAATGTCTTAAAAAAATGGCAAGACCACAAGGCGCGCTTTTCGGCATGAATTTGTTGAATGGTTCGGACAAAATAAAAGAAGCAAGACGCTATTGGAATTGGCGACGAAAGTATGCTAAAAAGCTGGTGCAATTCAAAGACAAGCACAAGGGACAAGACTGTTTTATCATCGGTAATGGCCCGTCTTTGAATAAGATGGATTTGGCGCCTTTGGCGAACTATCATACCTTTGGATTGAACAAGATTTTCTTGATTGGCGACCGTGTTGATTTGAATTTGAGTTACCTCGTTTCGGTCAATGAATTGGTAGTAGAACAGGCGGCAAAAGAGTTTGAACAAATGACTTGCCCGACCTTTTTGGCGCATACAGCTGCCGATGGCGTCGTGGCAGATAAAGCGCATATTCATCGCTTACATACCTTGAATACTTGGTCGTTTTATGAAGATATAACGCAGCCTATTTGCGAAGGTTATACAGTGACTTATGTGGCGATGCAGTTGGCCTATTATATGGGTTTTGAACGCGTATTTTTGATTGGCGTTGACCATAGTTTTAAACAGCAAGGCGCTGCAAATGATACCCAAACTTACGAAGGTGACGACGAAAATCACTTTCACCCTGACTATTTCAAAGGGCAAAAATGGCAACTCGCCGATGTCTATGGCTCGGAGTGTAGTTTTCATTTAGCGAACTATCACTACCGCAAAGCCGAACGTCAAATTATTGATGCAACGGTGGGCGGAAAGTTGGACGTTTTTCCTAAAATTGGGTTTGAAAAGGCTTTGGAAATAGCGCGGAAGAAGTAAATTGAAGCGTAATTTTATTGCTTTTTTTAGCGCATTTATAGCTTTACAACTATTTTTATTGTAACTTGCTTAAAATTTTTGATAAAAATGAATGACTATGGGTGTTGATAAACTTCATCAATATGATGTAGAATTGATGAAATTGCATAGAGAAGTAGCACAGATAATGGCTTTTTCAAAGGATGTACAACTTTTGAAACATATCAAACAGTTATTACTTAAATCGGAGAAAGAGACGCTTGAGAAATATTTTAAACCAATGTCGGAAGAAGAATATTTAACGGCAATTCGTGAGTCTCAAAAAGATTATGAGGAAGGGCGAGTGTCTTCTATTGAAGAGGTGATAAAAGAATCAGAAAATTGGTAACTCTCTATGACTGTTATTTTCACTACTCACGCAAAGACCGATTTAAAAAACATTGTACTCCATTATAGAGAACTAGGCTATGGTATATTTGGTAATAGAACCAAAGCTAAATTAATTAATAGAGCTTTACAACTTCAAACTTTTCCTCGACTAGGCAAAGTAGATAAATTTCTTACTGAAACAGAAGGCTTTGAACATCGATTTTTAGTGGAAGGCGATTTTAAAATTATCTACTTTATTGATGAAGAGAAAGGTACAATTGCCATTAAAAAAATATTCAATACTAGACAAGACCCTAGAAAAATAGTTGATTAAGTATTAAGTTAATTCAGTCGTGACGTACTCGCCTAAACTGAATTAACTTAATCAACTCCATTAACCTAATCAACCAACTCCTTCCTCATCTGCCGCAATACGCTCCTCTATCAGCGGCATTTCCACATAAAAATCAGTGCCACTACCAATCACGGTATCGAAGTAAATATGTCCGCCACAGCTTTCTACGATTTGGCGGCATATCGCTAAACCTAGGCCCGTTCCAGAGTTTTTCGTTGTGAAATGTGGCTTGAATACTTGTCCTTGTTTTTCCTGCAAAATACCAGTTCCATTATCGCTTACTTTTATCACTACTTTTTCATCCTTCTTGAATAAAGTCGTGTGAATATTGCCGCGTCTGTCATCTGGAATAGCTTCAAATGCGTTTTTATGTAGGTTATTTAATACCCGTAAAAATTGCCCTTTATCCGCAAAAACAATAAACTCTTTGGACGGTAATTGAAGAGTTATGTCCATATCATCTCGGTCATTTTTGAAGAGCATGTGCACATTACTGACGAGGTCATTGATAACGAATTTAGTGTTTTCGGCCGTCGGCATTTTCGCAAAATTCGAAAACTCCGTTGCGATATGTGTCAAGCCTTCTATTTGCTCAATGAGCGTACCAGAGACGCGTTTCAACATCCGTTCATCAAAGTTGTCGGGGTTGGCTTTATAGACGTATAGCATGTGCTGAATACTCAACTTCATTGGCGTTAGCGGGTTTTTAATCTCGTGTGCTACTTGTTGTGCCATTTCTCTCCATGCGCCTTCTCGTTCAGCTGCCTTGAGTTGTTCGGTGCTTTCTTCGAGCTTGGTAATCATGTTATTATACTCGGCAATCAACTGTCCTACTTCGTCATTTCGCTTATAGCCAATGCGTTGATTTTTATTTCGTCCCAATTGTACGTTTCGAATATGCGCGCCTAAATCCGAAATTGGTTTGGATATCGACTTGGCGACCGCAATCGCAAATACACCTGCCAATAAGAGTAAGAATACATATACGTTAATCAATGTTCCCATAAAGTCGGAGACATCGCTACGTAATTTTCGCTGTTTGGAATAGTATGGCAGTCCCATATAGGCGACCAATTCATTGCCATTTCGCAACGGAACATAGGCTGCTTTATAAGGCAAATCGCCGACTTGTTCGTTTTGCACCCCACGAGAGGCCTCCATTTTAGAGAGCTGTTGGTAAGCATAAGCGCCCATTTTTGGCGCAACAATGCCTTTGTTGAAAATTCCTTCTTCAGAAGAAGCGAGAAGATTTCCCCTTACATCGTAGAGATTAATATCCATCCGATGAATTTCCGAAATGGGCTCAACCAATTGGGACAAGCCCATGTCAATCGTATCAAATTTGGCTAATAAAGCAATTTCATGTTCTGCACTTTTTAAGGCAGAATCTACTTTACGCGTCAGACGGTCTTCGTGATATTGGTCAGAGGAAGTACGGAAAAACCAGACGGTTACTGAGCCAATAAAAACGAAAGAAGTCAAAATCAAAGAGATGACCGACATCTGAATTCGATTGCCCAGAGAGGGCTGTTCGGTCAAAGAAAATGCCAATGCTTCTGGCAATGCTTTTGTCCAAGAATTGACGATGGCCAGCAATAAAACCACCACGACAAGCAAGCCAAATAAATAAGAAAATAAAGAAATCGGTTTCAGATAACCGCCCATATCCTTCCCCATTATGACGACCGTTTCGTCGGCTGCTCGGAACATTACTTCTGAGCGGTCACTAGTTGCAACCATCTCTTTAGCTATTCCTTTTTCGGGCAATTTAAGGTGCAATACTTCATTATAAGTCTTGCCATTGTCCTCTATGAGTAAGCCATTTTTATAAATAGCATAATCATATTTATCTAAATCCTCTAAGTGTTTGTATTGTTCATTCAATAACAACTCCGAATAGACCTTGGATGGGTTCTTTTTATTACGGGTCACTTCCACCAAAATTAGGCGCATATCTGCTGTATCATTACCCGAAAATTGGCGGGTGCAGAGATACGAAAAGGCATCGCCGGCCGGGCTAGTCCACAGGCGAATAGGCTCGTATTTCGTTGGCATCGCGACTTGCCAGAGTTGATGAATACTATCTACCTCCGTTTGTCTTTCTGCTGAATACTCGGCAGTTTGCTCGGATTTGATGTGCACTTTGGCTTCGTAATTATTAAATAAATACTCAACACTTGTAAAATTACGTAAGACTATTTGCTCTATTTTTTCAAGGTTATCAGCAATTAATGGCTCATTTCCTATCTTTTCTAATCGCTTATTGTCTTGTAAAGCTTGCGATAATACTTTTAGTCTATCTTCCGCTATTCCGTCTTTCCATGTCGCCAATTTTTCTGCATATTCCATTCTTTTTCCGAGGTCTTCGTCATTATTATATTTGAATAAAAGCAAAGACGAAAAGCCTGCCATGACTACCAACCAAATGATTAACCAAGTCAAATTCGGAACGCGACTATCAATGAACCAATCAAAAAGCCCGATGTAAAGCAGTGCGCCAAAAATGAAGGCTGGAGGAGAAATATTTAGCTCATTTAGCCCCACCAAAGGAAAAGAAATTAGTAATGCGCCTGCCAAACAAAGCATTCTTTTGTGGCGGCTTAAACCGATTTTCATGATGGTTAATACCATACGGTGACTAAACAAAAAGAGCGCGAAAATGAGCAGTATTATACCCAATATGGCTAATAAACTATAGATATTTAGGTTAAAAACATTGTCAAAATCAAACTTAATACCGCTATCAGACACCAAACTTTTAAAGACACTGATGACCATCAGCATGCCCAAAATGATGGAGAAATAATTCAGTGCGGTGATAAAATAGCGCATCGGTGTCGGAATATTGACGAAGGTGCGCACCTTAAATTCTCGATGAAAGAAGACCATTAACCACAGCAAAATGACGATATTAATCAACATATCGCCTAGTGAACTTTGCAGTACTTCGGTTTGAAAAAATCGGGTAAAGATGTGTAAGTCTTCAAAGCCTTCATCAAAATTGAAGACAATGCTCAAATAACGCAGTAAAAATACGGTACTGACGAGAAACATGGCGCCAATCCATGGCTTGTATTTTTGCACAAAAGTGACGGCCACGTCATTTACCAAAACCGCTAAACAAATGAAGGCCATCAAATACAAAAACAGTAAAATACGCTGCTGAGAAGTGTCTTTAAAATTATCTTTTGCAGCTAGATAAAATAATGCTTTTTCGCTTTTGGTTTTTACCACAAAATCGTTGGCAGTAGTTGTTAGACTAACTGCCTGTGGGATGTTATAATTTTCGACAAATTGATTGATTAAATAGTCACTTTCGAGCGCATAACGGTTGTAAATAGGGATTAAAGCAACTGCTGTATAGTCAAAATATTTGCCCGGACGAATGGTGATTTTACGTAGTTCATAATAGCCATTTTCCAAGAAGACTAACTGCGTTTTCTCCGAATTATTGAGGTATTGCTGTACTTTTTCAGGCTTTAATAACACTCTATTGTTCGTCCAAAAGAGTAAGGTATCTTTCTTAAAAAGCAATAAATTATAAGGACGATTAGTCAGCTTTTCTAGCTTTTCCATATCGTTTTTGATGTCCTTATTGAGGTCTTTATTAATCTCTTTAGGCTTATCTTTTTTGCGTTCTTCATCAATACCAGCCTGCCGATAGAGCCAATTTGTATCTTCAAACAGCAAATCCACTTCACTCTCTTTGCTGTGCAAATAGTGCTCTATTTGCTGCTGATATTTGGCGAGATTTCGTTCTTTAGAATAGTACCATTTAAGCCCATATGCTAATGTAAAAAATAGCAATACTAGCCCAATCGTGATGTAATTACGTCTGGTTATCATGTCTGTGGGATGTTATTTGTGTTTCATAGTGATCGCAAAAGAATAGGCCTCGTCTTCTACCCTTTTCCTTTTCACCATACTTACATATATAGAAAATAAAAATACAAATTTACTAACAATCTGATTACCAATCGCTTTTTTATGCAAAAAATTATTAATTATTTTTAAACTTATATATAAAAATAAAAAATAAGGAAGAGTCGTGATTTTTTGAAACATAGTTTGTTTTTTTTGGGAAAAAAGCAGCAAATTTCACACCAAAAGTAGAAAAAATACGGCAAATAACCTACAATCGATGCTTACTCTATTTGATGAATGATACTTCCAAAGCGGCTATCGTCCATCATAAAGCATAGGCATTTTCCATGCTACTCTAATTTACTGTATTTTGACTACATTTGCGCGGTCAAACTACCTCATCTATTCTATCGCCTCAATTTCGATTGGGGAGGAAAGTCCGGACAACGCAGAGCACCACACTACCTAACGGGTAGGGCTTCCTTTCGAGGAGGTACAGAGAGTGTCGCAGAAAATAACCGCCCCGATTTGGTCGGGGTAAGGGTGAAAATGTGCGGTAAGAGCGCACGGCGCTTCGTAGCAATGCGAGGGGCGGATAAACCTTGTGGGTTGAAATGCCATGTACATGTTGCTATTCCTTCGGGAGTGCTGAGTTGCTCGCTCAGTTGGCGCAAGCCTTGCAGCAAGGGTAGGCAGCTAGAACTTGTTTGTGAAAATAAGGATAGATAAATGATAGAACTCGACAGAATCCGGCTTATCGGATGGGGTGGTTTGATTTTTTTTTGAGCGATTACAGGGTTGGGACGCGGAGTTCGGGAGAGGTTTCGCAGAGGGCACGGAGATTTTCACCGCTTCCTTTTCAAGCCTCGCATTCCATTAATATATTTCTTTGCCAAAGGCAAAATTTCCACTTTAGAACTACTCACGTCATCTGTCCATTGCACAGGTAACTCTTTGATAACCAATCCTTTCCATTCTGACAAGGTCAATAATTCAGTTGAAAAAAACCAACCATCATTATCTGCACCGGCAGCGATGAGTGGCGCGACGTGCTGGCGTTTTAGCCATTTGAAACCACACATCCCATCTGAATAGTTGACGTTTAAATAATTTCTCAATAAAAAATTAAAGCCACGACTGGCGACTTCTCTTTTGAAGCTACGCCCAATGACATTTGATTGCTCATGTAGTCGGGTTGCATAGACCAAGTCAAAGTCCTTTTTAGCAATCGCTTCGTAGGCTTCCAAAAAATGCGGTAATGCCGTCGCCAAATCCAAATCCATATAGCCCACCATATCGGCTTGGCTTTGTGTCCAGCTTGTTTTGAGGGCTAGTCCTACACCTCTTTTTGGCACTTTTAGGTAGTGTATTTCTGGAAATGTAGCACTCAAAGCCTGCGCAATCGTCACCGTATTATCGGTCGAACCATTGTCAGCAATGATGATTTTCCAGTCTTGTTTATTCAGAAAATGCTTGGCAATAAAGCGATGTAAAATACGAACTTGAGCGTCGAGAGTCGCTTCTTCGTTGAGGACAGGAATGGTAATATCGAAAGTCATGTTAGATTGTATATTTCTGATTGTATATTGATTATTGCCGCTTTAACGTGCCGTCTATCGGGGTTCGTCTAAACGGCAATAATCAATAGTCAATATACAATAATCAATTCGAAGGTTGGAAGTGATATTCTTGAAATTTCAAGATATGAACATAGCGATTTTCGTAGCGTTCTGTTGGTATTTTGGATACATCTGTCACTACGCTAGGGTCTTTGACGGCTTGAAAATCGAATTCAGAATGCAGCATTGGCGTGACTTGAGCGGCCATTTGCTCTTGAAATTTAGTGCCGTGTTGTTTTAGCATTCGACCAAAATACAAGGCTACATCATAGCCTAGATAAGCTTCCTTGTTTGGTAATTTGCCGTAGCGGTTGTAGAAACGTTGACGAAAATTGCGCGTTGTTTCTGCATAACGATTGATATAAAAAGAGCTACTTACGTGCAGTTTGAGTTGCTCATAATAGGCATAATCTATTTTTTCAAACTCCATCCATTGTGGCATACCATAGACGATGACACGGTCATAGGTTTTCTTTGCAATATTGATTTGACGCAATAAAGAAGAGACAAAAACTTCATTTGACCAAGAAGGCACTACAAATACGGTCGTTCGTCCTTTGTTCATTACTTCGTCAATATTAATATCCACATAGCCTGTACTTTCTTCCACCAAAAATTCTTTAAATCGCGGCGCATTGACATCGCCCTTGATGTTTCGATGTGCATCTTGAAAATAAGCCAAACGAGCTACTTCTTCCGGCTTATCCCGCACGACTAAGACGACTTCATCCGCATTGTGGCTAGCCAAAATATGCTTCGTAATGGCTTGGCAATGCGTTTCCAGAGATGGGTTTACTTGCACAAAATAGGGATTATCGTCCGTCAGACGAGATGCTGCGCTATAAGGTGAAATCACCACCTTTTGCTTGTCCTTACCATACTTAGCAACTTGGCGAATATTGTTACTTCTATAAGGTCCAATAATGACGTCCGCATTTTGCAAAGCTTCGTCATTAACTAATTGTTGGGCAACTGTGCTTGGATTTCCTTCTGTATCTAACATATTGATATTCAAGGAAATACCTTCGCTTTCGAGCATATCAAATGCCATTTTTGTACCGCCATAATAGTGCAAAGCCCACTTCGAACGCTCATAAATATCGGCGTCACCAGCATTAAATTTATTGGTCACAAAAGGCAGCATCATCGTCACATTATAGCTACTTTTCAGAATACTTTCTGCGTTCGTTGAGCCCGTATTATTTACATCTTCAGGACTAGAGCCTTCCGATACAATTGGCGGATATTTGTCCGTAGGGTTCGTCTTGAATTCTACGGTATCTAAATTACCGGGAATTTTCTTGACGATAACCTCCTCCCCCGTCGTTGGGTCGTAGGTTTTGCCCCCCTGAATTTCTCCAAACTCCTCGTTTTGAGGCTTTGAATTCGGGGATGTAGGTACTTTTTTGAATAAATCACAAGCACTAAACGAAAGGCTAAAGACAATACAAAGCATTGCCCAGAGCGCAAAACGCGTGCGATTACTCCCATTCAATCGTTGCTGGAGGTTTGGTACTAATGTCATAAACTACACGATTAATTCCTTTTACGTTATTGATAATTTCACTGCTCACTTCCGCCAAAAAATCGAACGGCAAGCGGCTCCACTCGGCGGTCATACCATCAACCGAATTCACGGCACGAAGCGCACAAGTACGTTCGTAAGTCCGTTCATCGCCCATCACGCCCACCGTTTGCACTGGGAGTAGGATAGTGCCGGCTTGCCATACCTTATCATAAAGGTCGTGTTCGCGCAATTTGTTGATGTATATCGCGTCAGCTTCTTGTAGCAAAGTTACTTTTTCTCTCGTAATATCACCTAATATTCGGATGCCTAATCCTGGCCCAGGGAATGGATGGCGCGAAATGATGTGCTTGGGCACCCCTATTTCCGTACCTACACGGCGCACTTCATCCTTAAAAAGCGAGCGCAATGGCTCTATAATTTTTAGGTCTAATTTCTCCGGCAAACCGCCTACATTATGGTGCGATTTGATGGTCACAGAAGGACCGTGAACGCTCACACTTTCTATCACATCAGGGTAAATTGTGCCCTGCCCTAGCCACTTCGCTCCGTCTATTTTTTTCGCCTCTTTTTCGAATACTTCTATGAATACTCGACCGATGATTTTTCGCTTTCCCTCGGGGTCACTTTCGCCCGCTAACTCTCTGTAAAACAGTTCTTTAGCATCCACACCAATCACATTTAGACCTAAGCCTTTATAGCTGTCTAATACCTCTTGATATTCATTTTTGCGCAGCAAGCCATTGTCCACAAAAATGCAAGTCAAACGGTCGCCAATTGCTTTGTGCAATAATGCTGCTGCCACCGAACTATCTACCCCGCCCGACAGACCTAAAATGACTTTTTCGTCACCCACTTTTTCGCGCAATTCTTTGATGGTCAAGTCAGCAAAAGAGGCTGGTGTCCAACTCGCTTTACAGCCTGCTATATCAATCAAAAAATTCTTTAAAATTTCTTTGCCATCCAAGCTATGTGTCACCTCTGGGTGAAACTGAATGCAGTAAACGGGCTGACGAAAGGCCCCCGGCTTCGAGCGATAAGCCGCCACAGGAATGCTATCCGTCCCCGCCAAAACCTCAAATTGTGCTGGTACTTCCGCTATCGTATCGCCGTGCGACATCCACACTTGCGAAGTGGCTGGAATGCCTTTTAGGAATTTATCGCTGCCATATATCTCGCCCAATTTCGCTTTTCCGTACTCGCGTTTCTCCGAACGCTCCACTTTTCCGCCATAATAGTCAGCGATATATTGTGCGCCATAACAAATGCCTAGGACTGGTCTTTTACCTATAATTTTATCTAAATCCATGCGCAGCGCATTCGGTTCTTTGACCGAAAACGGACTACCCGACAAAATCACCGCTTTCACGCTGTCGTCGAGTGCTGGCAATTTATTGTATGGAATAATTTCGCTGTAAATATTCAGCTCGCGGACGCGACGCGCAATCAACTGCGTATATTGCGACCCAAAATCGAGGATGATGATTTTTTCGTTCATCGCGCAAATGTAAAGAAGTTTGTTCGGTATTGAATAATTAATTTTGAGAAAAAAAATAGTAGTTGGGACGGGATGTTGGATTGGCTTGCTTTGTGGCCGCTTAGATAGGATTAGAACACGGATTTGGACGGATAGAACGGATTTTCAAGGATTTTTTTCATGTAGGATAGCCGCTTATTTTTTCGAGTAGGTTGAGTGCTCTTTTGTTTTTATTTTAGAAAAATAGCCTATCAGCCTTAGTTTTTGCTAAAAAGTAAGGCTGGTGGACTTACTTTCTCACTAATCTGCATTAATTTGTGCTTTTAAATCTAGAACTATTTTGAAATTAGACTATTGCTAATACTATGAAAATCAAGTAGTTAACGATTGAAAATTTTAGAGGCTTTGCGGGAAGGCATGTGGTTGACTTTTCGGAGAATAAGCCAATGGTTGTTATTGGCGTGAATGGGGCTGGGAAGACTTCGGTGTTAGATGCGTTGGCTGCTACTCTTTATTGTCAGTTAGAACGTTCGATAAAATTTGATAATTCGAGTTATCACTTAGACAATACTGCGATTAACAGACAAAAAGAATATTCTACTATTGAATTAATTATTAAGTATAAAAATGAAAACAAGTTACGTCATGCAGAAATTATTAGCGATATAACAAGGCGTGATAATTCAGTTTTTTATCTAAATCCAGATGCTGAATTTTTAATGACACTTCTTCATGAAAATTATGAAGATTTACAAAATGGCATTCTTCCCTTAGTTAGATATTATCGTACAGGTCGTCATTTTTCAGATGAAAGTGTTGTTTCTTATTCTGTAAATACTCTATCTCAAGTAAACAAACATAAGATATACGAAAAAAGCGCTGCACCTTTGATAAATTATACAGCTATTCTTTCTTGGTATTTAGAACAAACAAATATTCAAAATCAAGAAAAAGTAAATAGAAAAGATTTAAGTTATGAATTGCCAACTATCAAGGCAATACATGATGGTTTGAATAATTTTTTAAAAATACTAGAAGCTACTAATTTAGCAAATGCTGAAATTGGGATAAGTAAATACAGTAACAATCAAGTATTACTTATTCAAAAAGCCAATCAAACTTTAGAATTTGCCGAACTTTCTTCTGGAGAAAAAATGATAATCGGCTTAGTCCTAGATATGGCTTACCGAATGTCCGTTGGTAATCCTAAAGCCAAAAACCCACTAGAAGTCCCCGGCATAGTCCTCATCGACGAGTTAGAACTACACCTACACCCCAAGTGGCAAATGTCTGTTTTAGAAGCTTTACAGACGACTTTTCCAAATGTGCAATTCATTGTCACGACACATAGCCCGCTGGTTATCAACCACTTACATCACGAGCAACTAATCGTAGTCAATGGCTCGAATGTCACGCAAGGCACAGCAATACACGAGACTTATGGCAAAGATGTGAATTCTATTGTGGAAGATTTGATGGGTGCTTATGAACGTCCGAAAGTTGTAAAAACGATGATTGAAGACATCGAAAAATTGCTGGATGGCGATGTGCCGGATACGGCGGCGGCTCGAAAAGCGTTAGAGGCTTTGAAGCAAAAAATCGACCCAAATGATAGAGCTATATTGACATTAGACACGCTAATCACCGTAGAAGAAGACGATGAAGTATATCAATAAAAACGCTGAACCTAAGGCCTTGACAGAGCATCGTAGTGCAGGCGGTACTTGGGATGACTTTTCTTTGGCTAAAGGTAAAGAAGCTGTTAAAAATCAATTATTGGCAGAGCAAAAAAACTTGTGCGCTTACTGTACGGGGCGTATTAGTTTTGAAAAAATGAAAGTAGAACATTGGTATCCACGCCATCCGAAAGCGAATGAATTTAAGGCAATTGGGGCATCGAAACAATTGGATTATAACAATTTATTAGGCGTTTGTGAAGGTTGCTATAGCGGTAACGAACAACATTGCGACACCAGTAAAGCCGAGCAATTTATTACGATTAGTCCGCTTATTAAAGCTCATATCAAACAGCTCTCCTACCAAAAATCGACGGGTAAAATTTCTTCTACTGATGCGCAACATCAACTAGATTTAGACCATGTTTTAAGATTAAATATACTCCTTTAATGAAAAATAGAAAAGCGATACTGACCGCCTTAAGAACAGGTATGAGCCGCAAATCGAAACGACAAAGAAGACCTATTAATCTTCAACAGGAACTTGCTAAATGGGCTAATCTAGATAAACCATATTGTATGGTCGCTATCAATTCTAGCTCAAAATAGTCGCTATTAAGCTCCATACTTGTCGTCCAAGCTAAAGTAACCGTATTTTCTTGTGATGTTGCTGTAAAACGCTCTAGAACTATTGGAAAAATACTTTGTCCTCCAGGGAGTATAATAACTCCTTCTAAGTCTGGATTTTGCGTTCCGGTTTCGTCCCACACCCTCTGTTTCAAAAATAGAGAATCGCAGTGCCTAGTGATGGTTCAAGACATAAAAAAAGCGAGGTCTAAGACCTCGCTTGAGTTGGCGTCAATGCCAAAATATGTATTTTGTTTTCATTTGATAAGACATTAGATAAAACATTGATTATCAGACTTTAAAAAGTCCAATTATCTTCATCTAGTATCTAATGTCTTTAAGAAAACTATCCTGCTACACGAGCGATATACTTATCAATATCACCACCGTCAGGAGAATTTGGATAATCTTTTTTGATGCGTTCGAATGCGCCTTTAGCTGCAGCTTTGTCGCCTTCTTTTGCACTTAACAAACCAAATTTCTTTAGGTAGTAAGGACTTAGAATGTCGTTATTCTCTGCATTGGCTGCTTTTTTATAAAAGCTTAATGCTTTACTCATCTCGCCTTTTTCGGAGTAGGCATCTCCTAACAAACCATTTTTCATGATAGGTAAAACTTCACCATCAGCACTGACCTTGTTCAAGTGACTGATAGCTGCGTCAAATTTACCCAACTGCAAATAGCCAACTGCTGCATTGTAGTTAGCAGCATTAGATGCATCAGCAGAGCCATAATTGCCTGCAATATCAGCGAAACCTAAGTTACCACCGCCTGGGTTGTCAATTGCGATAGCGAAACTGTCTTGAGCAAATTTATTTTCTGCTTGCCACATCTGCGAAATTGCTTCCTCTTGTTGTGGTCCCAATATCAAATTGGTATAGGCAAAGTAGCCTCCAATAAGTACAACTAAAGCAGCCATCACACCAAAAATCGTACCTTGGTTACTTTCGACAAAATCTTTTGCCTCTACTAAATCGACTAATGTTTCGTCGTCTTCTTGTTGTTTCTTATTTCTGTTCGGTTTTCTTCTTGCCATTTTACTAATGTATTATGAAATTAATGTTATATCTGTTAATGAATGAATAATCAGTCCTTAATAAATTCTAGCTCAATTACTCATTACAATGATACGCACGCCTTTTATTTTTGTTTCTTTATTGAAGTAAACTAACGCACAAACCATGGTTATACAAAAACCGCGCAAAAATAACCAAACTTTTAATACATCGGTGATTATGTGGAGATTTATTTTCTTACGAAGAAGGCTTAAGGATGGAAGGCAGGCGGTTTGGCCCATTGCATTTACTCATTTTACCATTAAAACCTATTTTATAAACAACTGACTATCAACCATTTAGACCATATCGTGTTATAAAAAGAGCCTTCTCATTCGATAGAATAAGAAGGCTCTTTTTATTATTGCAAGAAGCTTGTACACTGTAAAAATAATCAATATAGCATCAACAATAATCCATTCCTTTATGTCAAATACGGATAATCTTCTTGCGTATAATTGTCTTCAAACAAATCCGAACCATCCGGAAACGGAGAGTCTTCTGCAAATTTCACTGCTTCTGCTACGGCTTCTTTAACTCGTAATTTGATAGCTGCAATTTCGTCTTCGCTACCAATTTTTTCTTTCAAAATACGCGCTTCCGTGGTCTTAATCGGGTCTTTGGCTTTGTATTCATTCACCTCTTCCTTCGTCCGATAAGTTGCCGGGTCAGAAACCGAGTGCCCTTTATAACGATAAGTTTTTATCTCTAAAAAGTAAGGCCCTTTTCCACTACGAATGTGTGCTGCTGCCCGTTTCACACCTTCATAAACTGCTGCCGGATCCATACCATCAATAGCCTCAGAGGGCATATCGTAACCTAAACCTAATTTATGAATATCCGGTACATTTGCGGTGCGGCCAACGGAAGTTCCCATCGCATAGCCATTATTTTCTACCACAAATAACACTGGAATTTTCCACTGCATGGCCATATTAAAGCTCTCATGTAAAGCACCTTGACGCGCTGCACCATCACCAAACATCGTCACACAAAGGTTATCAGTGCCTCTATATTGCTCCGCGAAAGCAATGCCTGTACCGATTGGAATTTGCGCCCCTACGATACCATTACCACCGAAGTAATTATGTTCTTTGCTAAAGAAGTGCATGGAGCCCCCTTTTCCTTTCACCACACCAGTTGCTTTGCCATAAAGCTCTGCCATCGCCTCATTTAAGCCAATGCCACGACCAATGCCCGTGCCGTGCTGACGGTAAGCCGTCACGATACAATCACCATCTTGCAAAGCACCTTCCATACCTGCTACGATAGCTTCTTGACCTATATATACGTGGCAAAATCCACGAATTTTTTGTTGTCCATAGGCGCGTAAAGCGGCTTCTTCAAATCTGCGAACAGTGAGCATCAATTCATACCATTCTAACCACATTGCCTTGGTAATATCGCTTTTTTTCTTCCGCGTTGCGCGCTTTTTTGCGGGTGCTTTTGTTGCTGCCATCTTTGTTATTAATTAAATAATGAAGAAATTAATAATTGTCTGCATTTTGAAAACAGTCATCAATCTACTACATTTTCTATAAATTTTGCGAAAATTCGCTACAAAACAGAACCTTTCGTGTCAAAGTTACACTTAAAAAACGCAAAGATAGGTGCTTGGTTTAATATTTTATATTATTTTTTGACTGTTTTTTCATTGCTTACGTTCTCCAAAAAAATAAAGGTGTCGAATGTCCTAAAAACATTCAACACCTTTCGCTAAAAATTCATTCATAGTGTATTCCGAAAAGTTTGTTCTATTCTCTTTAATTGTTGACACCTCTCACCTCTTCTATATACGTCTCGTAAACGGGCAAATCATAAGTGTCGCATTGCCCCAACGTGGTCGGTAGCCATTGCTTATGCGATAATAATCAGCTACAATATCTGCTTGTTGTTCATAATTAAAAGCGTTCAATCGTTTGCCAGAATAAATGCCTTCTTTGAGGGCATGAATGCCGCCATAATTATAACCAGCCACCGAAAAGCCGCCCGCCAATGCACGTGGAATATAGAGCGCACCGTAACGTTGGTATTGCCAAACATGCATCATTTCATGTAAAAATAAGCTATTGTGCATTTTGCCCCAGCTATTTATGGTATAAAAACTTACATAACAGATGGAATGCGTTTTGCAAGCGGCTAATGCATATTCATCAATACGAACACGGTGATAATTAATAGAATCTCCATATACTGACTTCGCTAATCGGCGTTCCCAAGGACGCATAGGGCGCGTATTGAATTTCACAAAATCCATAATGGTTTCGTAAATTTCTGCCACTGCTAACAAACTGATTGTCAACACTATACATTCTACCCACCAATAGGAAATACTTTTAAAATTCGTATTTTTTGGCAACTGAATGATGCCATTTCTGACATGCTCAACCAGACGCAGAAGGCGCAGAGGAAACCAACGGACTGCATCCCAAGCGCGTACAAAAACAGACTGTATTTTTGCTATAAATAAATACAAAAACCGGTCGAAAGTTATCTCCAAATAATATGTTTTACCCTGAAGTAGCATAGCATAAATTTTTACCGATTTGTACTCCCTTCTAGTTTCTCTAGAAATTTGTTAGTTATCTAAAGTTATATTGATAAAATCTAGGCTATCTATCTTCCTAAATCTATACGCTAGTCCCTCAGAAAAAGTTTCACAAATATATAAAAATATATTAAAATTTTACATTTTAATTTTATCCTCGCACGTTTACAATGGAAAAGTTATCTTTGCGCAATTTTATAAATCTTAGGGATTTAAAAATTAGACGAAAAAGAGTAAATAGTGTAACAAACATCCTAGAATTAATCATTAAGTAGAACAAAGCAATTCGCTCTAATCCATTGATTATCAGCAAATTGTTTTTAGTTTTTTTAGTTTTTAATTCCTAATTAATAATTCTTCTATGGCCTTAAAATGTGGCATTGTCGGCTTACCAAACGTCGGCAAATCAACGACTTTCAATGCGTTAACCAACGCAAAAGCTTTGGCAGCAAATTATCCATTTGCAACAAAAGAACCCAATTTAGGTATTATTACAGTACCTGACCCACGTTTAGACCAACTCGCAGAGTTGGTTAATCCGCAAAAAGTGCAACCGACTACCATCGAGATTTTGGATATTGCGGGCTTAATCAAAGGCGCAAGTAAAGGCGAGGCTTGGGCAACCAATTCTTGGCAAATATCCGTGAAGTCGATGCAATCGTTCATGTGGTGCGTTGCTTTGAAGATGATAATGTCGTTCATGTGGACGGCGCAGTGGACCCGGGTGCGCGACAAAGAGGTGATTGATACGGAGTTGATGTTGAAAGATTTAGACACCGTGGAAAAGAAAATTGAGAAGACTAAAAGGCAAGCAAAAAGTGGTCGGAAAGAAGATGTACGCCCATTTGAAGTGGCTCAAAAAGTGAAAGCACACTTGGAAGAAATGAAGCCAGTGCGATCAATGGATGTAGCAGAAGAAGACCAAGAATTTGTCGATGCTTTATTCTTATTGACCTCTAAACCAATCCTTTATGTATGTAATGTGGACGAAGAAAGCGTACACGATGGCAATGCGCACACGAAGCGTTTTGAAGAAATGGTGAAGGACGAAAATGCCCAAGTTATCTATTTGAGCGCGGATATTGAAGCGGATATTGCTGACTTGGAGAGTGCGGAAGAACGTAAAGAATTTTTGGCAGATATGGGCTTGAAAGAGCCGGGTGTGAATAAATTAATTCGCGCTTGTTACCGTCTTTTGAACCTCATTACTTACTTCACTGCCGGCGAAAAAGAGGTGCGCGCTTGGACTATTGAAGAAGGCTGGAAAGCCCCTAAAGCAGCAGGCGTTATTCACACCGATTTTGAGCGGGGTTTTATTCGTGCCGAGGTAATTGGCTACGATGATTTCACCACTTTAGGCTCAGAAAGTGCCGTAAAAGCAGCAGGTAAGATGAACGTAGAAGGCAAGGAATATGTAGTGAATGATGGCGATGTAATGCACTTCTTATTCAATGTCTAATGAAGGAATGATTGGATGACTGCATGGTTGAATAGGAGCGCATCGCGTTCGTCTGTTCGTCATTCAATCATTCAATCATTCCCACATTCAATCAGTAACAAATGGCAACTCCACCAAACACAGACAATAAAATAAAGCAAGGGGCATCCGATTTTTGGGATGGATTGGTTGATTTTTTCAAAGATTTGGTCAATCTGCAAGACGGCATGGACCGCGAAGGTACCATCATCAATATTCGCAACAATAAGCGAATGCGCGGCGCAAATGCCTGGCTATTGATGTGTTCGATTATGGTCGCTTCCTTGGGTTTAAACCTTAATTCGCCGGCTGTCATCATCGGCGCCATGCTTATTTCTCCACTGATGTCGCCTATCTTAGGAGTCGGGCTTTCAGTAGGTATTAATGACCGTCGAGGATTGTTGGTTTCTTTACAACATTTTGGACTGAGTATTGCTATTGCTCTAATTACCAGTATTTTATACTTCAAAATTTCTCCCATAGATGTCTATACTTCCGAAATAGCTGGACGAACACAGCCGACCGTTTTGGATTTGATGGTCGCTATTTTTGGTGGTTTTGCGGGCATCATTTCGAGTAGTCGCAAAGACAAATCGAATGCTATACCGGGTGTCGCTATTGCTACCGCATTGATGCCGCCTTTGTGTGTCACCGGCTACGGTTTGTCGCATGGTCTTTGGGATGTCGCACTCAATTCTTTCTATTTATTCTTCCTCAACTCCTTTTTCATCGCCCTGACTACTTATATTGTGGTGCGCTTATTAGATTTTCCTAATAAGACTTATCAAAACGAAAAAGAGCGTCAAAAAACACAGTACATTATCATCGGTTTTGCCATACTTTTGGCGGCACCAAGCTTCTATATTTTGTCGAAAGTACGTGATAAAATGAACCAAAAAATAGAGATTGTTGAATTTGCCAAACAAGTACTTCCTAATAGCGAAATTGACATTAATGACGACAGTCGCCAAGATAGTATGTCGGTGCGTATTAGTGTACCACGCGATATTCCTGCCGATACGATGGCAATGATTTATCAACAGTTTAATGACTTGAATTGTCGGGCTAAATATAAAATTATTGATGTCCAAAACTCAGGGCTGACGCAAGCCGATTTGTCGCAAGCTACCGATGAAATGAAAAAGCAATTTTTTGATGATTTAGAACGAAAACAGGCTGTAGAACAAGGTGAAAATGAGGTCGTTTTATTTCTCAAAAATCAACTCGACAGTTTACAGCGAGCGGACGTTATTTTTAATGATGCCACGAAAGAATTACGCGCATTATTCCCTGATATTCAGGAACTTAGATACGGCAAAATGGCCGCAAACGTCAATGATAGCACCAATGTAGATTTGCCAATATTGATGGTCAAATGGGATAAAAACACCCGCAAAAACAGTTTGCCCGATAAGCAAGAACGTATTGCTAATTTTATGCGTATTCGTGCGAAATTAGATACTTTGCAGGTGGTGGCTTTTTAGTATAAATAGTGGTGTTACCAGTTCTTTTTGCTAATGTATTAGAAATTATTCAATATTCGTACATTATTATTAATGACTGGTAACACCACTTTACGCTACTTTCAACAAAACAAAACTACACATCATCGAAAATAACAATCAATTATCGCTTTTTGAACTCAACGAATACGTTCGTCAAGTCATTGCGCTCAACTTTGCAGAAGCAATTTGGGTGCGTGCTGAATTGGCACAAGTAAACGTCTCTAAAGGGCATTATTGGATAGATATTATCGAAAAATCGGAACTGACTAGCGAAATTATAGCGCAATCTTCTGCCGTTTTATGGCAACGTGATTACAGAAGAATAAAGGCTAAAATACCAACGCAAATAGAAGGCATTTTGCAGCAAGGTCGGCAAGTTTTATTAAAAGTAAGTGTGGAGTTTTCGGAGCGATATGGCTATAAATTAATTGTGCAAGATATTGACCCTGCTTTTACTTTGGGGCAGTTAGAACTGGAGCGACAAGCGACGATAAATACGCTTGTCAAGGCTAATTTAATGCACAAAAACAAGCAGCTTCCTCGCCCGCCTGTCTTACAGCGTATTGCCGTTATTAGTTCTGAAAACGCGGCGGGTTATCACGATTTCTGTGCGCAAATTGATGCGAACATTTATGGCTATGCCTTTGATTATCAGCTCTTTAAAGCAGCGATGCAAGGCGTGCAAACGGAATATGAAGTCTTGGCACAATTGGCACGCATTCAAGAGAAAAAGGATAAATTTGATGCCGTGATTATCATTCGAGGCGGTGGCGCAAAATTAGATTTAGCGGCTTTTGATAGTTTAGAAATAGCAAAGGCGGTGGCGAACTTTCCGCTACCTGTTTTGGCTGGAATAGGGCATGAAATAGACGAAACAGTACTCGATTTAGTCGCGCATCTTTCCCTAAAAACACCAACCGCAGTAGCTGATTTTTTGCTGCAATATAATGCCCAGTTTGAAGGGGCTTTGGAGGAATTAAAACAGCTATTGCAGCAGCATGTTAGTGGCTTTTTACAAAAAGAGCAAACAGATTTGGCGCAAGCCGAACAAGTCATCCAATTTGCTGCCGAACAACATATCACCAAACAAGTACAACTCTTAGATTATATCGAAAAAGAAGTCCCAGCACTTACAAAATTTCAATTGCGCGAAGCGAATAGCACACTCAATAATATCGAAAAAATGGTCGATTTATTGAAGCCAGAAGTCGCTTTTAAGCGTGGATTTAGTTTGACGATGAAAGGTAAAAAAGCAGTGACTTCTAAAAAGAAATTAAAGAAGGGAGAGGAAATTATTACGCATTTTGCGGATGGGAAAGTGAAGAGTATTATTAGTTGAGTAATGCTGATAGGATAGCCAACGCAGCGGGCGCAAAATATTCAATAGACAATAATCAATATTCAATTCAAAATGAAATACGAAGACGCATTAAAGGAATTACAAAGCATCGTTACAGAGTTACAGGGCGAAGCATTAGGTTTAGAAGATATGACGGCAAAAGTGAAGCGGGCAGCAGAATTAATTGCGCTTTGTCGGGAGCAATTGCGCAGTTCGGAAGAGGAATTAGGTGGTTTATTTGCTTGATTTTAAGCAGGTAGAGATATGTCATTTTTTGAAGAAATGACATATCTAAAAACAGCTATTATTTTAGTTTTTCCGCGTATAATCTCCTTGCTTTCAACACTTTAGGTGTGACCACGAAGGTGCAATATGGATTATTATCACCCGTTCTTGCGTAATAGTCTTGGTGATTTGTCTCCGCATCATAAAACTTCGCCAAAGGCGAAATTTCCGTCACCACAGCATCGTCATATAAATCTGTTGCGTAGCCATTTTTCACTTTTTCTGCGATGTTTTTTTGCTCCTCATTTTCATAAAATACGACGGAACGATATTGTGGACCTTTGTCATTTCCTTGGCGATTTAAAGTCGTCGGGTCATGCGTGGTAAAGAATATTTCCAATACTTCTTCATAGCTTAGAATATCGGCATCAAAGTGAATTTGTATCACTTCCGCATGCTTTGTTGTGCCTGAACAAACCGCTCTATAATTCGCATTTGCTTCTGCACCACCGGCATAACCTGATACTGTTTTTTCTACACCTTTCAACAACTCAAACACCGCTTCCACACACCAAAAACAGCCGCCGCCGACCGTTGCTATTTGAATATTATTTGCACTCATTTTTTCTAATTTTAATAATTATAAAATCTTGTCTTTGTAAACGCTTGACGGCTTATATAGTTGATTATTTGCTAAAAATCGCTATTTGTTATTCCGAAAAAAAGGCGGTAACTTGCTTAAAATTAGCGATTATGAAGAACCCTTTTCCTGGAATGAACCCTTATTTAGAGGGCTATATTTGGCCCGATGTCCACCATCGGATGGCTACGTTTATTGCTGATAATTTAGCGAGTGCCATTGCCCCAAATTACTTAACACAAATTGAATTATATACGGTTCAAGATACCGCGCCAGCACTTGAAAAAGGCGGTTTTTATCCAGATGTTTCAGTCTTATTGCGCGAAAATAAAGCAGAAGAACCAAGTGTTGCTTACGCTAATAAATCGACTTCAATTAGCAAGAAAACCTTGAGTATAGCGCATCCCAAAGCTATTCCAGTGCGTATTCCAATCGTTAAAATTATCAATAGAAATAGTCAAGAACTCATCACCGCCATCGAAATTATTTCGCCCGTTAATAAGCGCAAACCAGGCTTACAACCCTATCGCGAAAAACGGCAAAAACTCTACGAATCGGGCGTCCATTTACTCGAAATTGACTTGCTAAGACGTGGAGAACGCGCTTTGGAACATGCACAATTACCAAAGTCTGATTACATGGTTTCACTCGTGCGCGCCGGCGATGGAAAAACGGATATTTGGGCCTTTAATTTGCAAGATGAAATGCCGGTCGTACCTGTGCCGCTGAAAGCTCCTGATGCGGATGTACCGCTACATTTGAAGGCAGTATTGGACTTGATATATGAGCGTAGTCGCTATGATTTGAGTATTGATTATCAGGAGGATGTGCCGCCGCCGGACTTATCCAAAGAGGATTTGGAGTGGATGAAAAAATTGTTAAAAATAGGATAGGATTAGACACGGATTGGACAGATTTAACTGATTTAGAGTAGGTCGGGCGCATCATTATATGACATAGAGGTAAGCACTTTTAGCTATAAAATAAATCGCGCCCGACCTACTTTAATCCGTTTTATCCGTGTAAATCCGTGTCTAATCCTATCTAGTCGGCTATTTCAATATCACCGTTTTCAACTGCCCCGCCACTTCCAACTTCAATTTATTCAACTTTTGCTGCACTTTCAGCAGGCGCATATACTTATCCATATCCGTTCCGGCAACTTTAAGACGTTCGGTATTTTCGTCGCACATGTGCATGATTTTTTGCAATTTAAACCGCAATAAACTACTCACACTATCAGGGCTGACATTTTCGTCGGGCATTTTTTGAGAGTTTAAATAAACCTCTTTTTTCTCCCAGCCGGGCGAAAATTCCCACGGCGTTGCCATCATATCTATGGCGCATTTCTTCACATTTTCGTCGGGATGATGAATAAATGCACGGGTGCTAATAGGTACTTTATCCACCAACATTTGCAAAGTTGCTTTGGCGACTTGTTCGTATATTTTATTATCAAAATGGTCTAAAACGTCCTGTATTTCGCCCAAAATAAACTCGGCAACCGTGCACTTATCCGTCTCATCAAAAACATCTCCGCCATAGGTAACTAGCAAACGCACGATGTCTTTTTCTTGAAATTCGCCTCTAACTGCCTTATTATCAGTAGGTTGTGGTGTTTGCTCATCTGTCCATTGTTGGGCTTTTGTCCCATCAGGCATGATGATTTCTGGTTGGCTCGGCACACCTTGACCACTTTGTCCCCTCCCCTGTTCTTGCTCTCGCCGACGGCGCATTTCGTCGCGTTCTTTGGCTTTTGCTTTTTTATAAATGCCTTGTTTGATGAATTTATTGGTTTCATCCATCAACATTTGCTCGCCCACACCCATCACTTGCGCACACTCTTTGACGTAGAGCGACCGCTTTATCGTGTCTGGTATTTTGGAAATACTTTCCACGATATCCTTTATTAAATTGGTGCGCTTCACGGGGTCATTTCCCGCTTCTTGTAGCAACAAATCCGTTTTGAAAAAGATAAAATCTTTCGCATTTTCGTCAACGTATTCCTTGAATTTTGTCGTACCAACCGACTGCATATAACTGTCTGGGTCTTCTCCATCGGGCAGCAGCACGATTTTGACATTCATGTCTTCTTCTAGCACCAAATCTAAGCCGCGTAATGCCGCTTTTACGCCCGCAGCATCTCCATCATAGAGGATTTTGATGTTTTGCGTATAGCGTTTTATCAAGCGTATTTGACCGACGGTTAAAGACGTTCCGCTGGATGCCACTACATTTTCGACATCTGATTGATGCAAGGAAATAACATCAGTATAGCCTTCTACTATGATACATTCGTCCTCATTGCGGATGGCTTTTTTGGCAAAATATAAGCCGTATAAGGTCTTACTTTTGTTGTAAATCTCCGTTTCCGGCGAGTTAATGTATTTCGGTTGCTTTTTATCTTTGACTAAAATACGCCCCGCAAATGCCGTTATTTTTCCCGTCAAATTGCGGATAGTGAACATCACTCGATTACGGAAAAAATCGTTGTCATATTGAGTAGTTAAGCCCAATTGACGTAGCAATTCTACACTATATCCTTCGCGCACCGCTTGTGAAGTGAAGGCGTCACGCACTTCGGAAGCGAAGCCTAAGCCCCATTTTTCAATAGTTTCCTCCCTAAAACCACGCGATTTAAAATAACTCAGTCCCACACTTTTGCCCATATCCGTGTGCATCAGCTGCTTTTGGTAGAAAAACTTCGCATATTCCGTCACAATGAACAAACTGTCCATATGCTGCCGTTCTTGCAAAGCTTCTTGGCTGACTTCTGTTTCTTCTATTTCGATGCCATATTTTGCTGCTATGCGCTTCAATGCCTCCGGAAAAGTCAACTGTTCGTGGCTCATCAGAAAGGACACGGGGTCGCCGCCTTCTCCGCAACCAAAACACTTATATATATTACGTGCGGGATTGACATTGAAGGAGGGCGTTTTTTCACTATGGAATGGACATAGCCCAATGAGGTTGTTCCCCCGTCGCTTGAGGTTCACGAAGTCGCCTACTACGTCTTCGATTTGTGCGGTTTCTAATATTTGCTGTACGCTTTTTTGTTTTATCAAATTGGTAACTGGTTTGTTATTTTGTTTGTTGTGCGGATGGGTTAGGATTAGACACGGATTGGACGGATTTAATGGATTTAATGGATTTAGAGTAGGTCGGGCGCGTTTAATTTTTCAATTCAAGTCTAATTTTCATTACTAAGTAGTACACGTTAATTATTTCGGAAAATTTGAGGACAAGATTTTTTCGTATATTTTCTTTAAAAAATCAGTGCATAGCCCTAGCTACGGACTTATTTTTTGGAGGAAATAGGCGGAAAAAGATGTTTTCAAATTACCGAAATAATTGAGGTGTGCTACTTAAATGGGTGTAATCCTCTCCAAAAACGTTCTTCTGGTGTCATGCAGTCCCAACTTTTACAATTAGAATTTTTTAATGCTTTATTACAATTTAGAATAGTAAAATCACAACATTTTGCTAATTCAATAGCTGACAGTTTATGAACACCATAGGTCGGTTTTATTCCTAACTGAAAATAATTTTCCATTATTTTGTTTACACATGTACTGTTACCTTGCCTTTTTCCGCGCCTCATGTCTTTCTTTTGTTTCAAAATAATAAACAATCTTATTATCTCCATTAGTGGTCAATTGCTTACCTATTATCAATTCATTTTTATCTAAACAATAAATCGAAAAGCCGCCTTTTAAATGCAAACCTCCGTAATGTTCCGCAATTGCTGTCGATTTTAAGTCCAATAATTTATCCGTTTCATAAATCGTCCACGTTCCTTCCGCAGTTCGTTCGGTAAATGTACCGTTTTTATTCATTTGGAAAATCCTAGACTGTACTGACCGGTTTTGCACCCTTCCTTTTTCCTGATACTGCCGATTATAGCAATACCATTCCTTTTCGACGAGCAAATTTAACACTTCGTCGGATATATCCATGCGATAAGCGTCTTCTAGTTGAAATGGGGCAATATTTTGGGCAGTAATTGTGTTTAGGAATGGTTCAAAAATAAATTACCATTCTTGGCTGCTTCTTTTACGCTCATTTTCCTCTTAAAATTAGTCAAAGTATCGTACATTGAACTGCGAAAGAAAAAATAAGCAAAAAGATGAAAAAGTCTTAAATTAGTACAACGATAGAACAGAAAAAGCGATAAGTATCTGGTGCTTAGACACCGTTGTTGATGATAACTTCTGTTTTATCACTTGTTGAACAAAGTCGGACAGTTTAATTGAACTTCGAGTTCGTGTTACGATAATAGATGTTTTCAACAAGATTTAACTAATCTAATTCATCTAAATTATGAGTAAATTCGCCCAATTCTGTGGTATTGATGTCAGTAAAGACACCTTAGATTATTGTTTTTTACCTGATATCGGAGGAAATCCGAATACAGTGCCTGTACATCAAATTAAAAATTCAATGTGTGCAATAAATGAAGGCTTTAATAATCCTACATTTAAAGACACATTATTTGTCCTTGAAGCAACAGGAACATATAGTTCTAAAGCACTTACTGCTTTAACACAAATGGGGCGTTCCATTTTTTTAGTTCATCCATACAAGAGTAAATGCTACATGGCTGCTCAAGGAGTAACCAATAAAAATGATAGACAAGCAGCTTATTCCTTAGCCCATATGGGACGAGGAATGGATGTTCGTCTTTACAAAGCACCTTCGGAAGAAATGCAAAAACGTAAGCAGATATTAAGTGCTATCACCGCTTTACAAAAGCAGGAACGCATGCTTGGTAATCAAATTCATGCTTTAGAACAGTATGCCGTTGTCTCCATAGAGGCATTGGAAGCTCTGCAACAAGCCTTAAATGTTGTTCAAGAGCAACTTATACCTTTGAAAAAGCAACTTTATCAAACAACTGACGATGCAACATTTAATCGAAAGAAAAAATTTGCTTCATCTGTCATTGGTATTGGTGATAAAACTGCCGAAGCTCTGCTCTTAGCTACAAATAATTTAGAAACCTTTGAGCATTCTGGACAAGTATCCAAATTTTTAGGTTTGGTTACCTGGTCACATGATTCTGGGACAAGCGTCGCCAAAAAAGGCGGTATTACCAAATTCGGAGATAGTTATGTCAGAAGCCTACTGTACATGTGTACACGTAGTGCTATCAGATACAATGCTGCCTGTCGAGACCTATATTTACGCTTACGAAAAAATAACAAACCTCATAAACTTGCTGCAGTAGCAGTAATGAATAAGTTGATTAAGCAATTTTTTGCTTGCGTAAAACAAGAAGTATTGTTCGATAACGAGCATCATTTTAAAAATTCAAAAAATAAAGAGTAAACTTTTTCACTCTTTTGCTTGCATTTTAACACAGTTTATCAACAATTATCCTAATTTTAAAAGAAAACTGAACGAAAAATAAGCTACCCAAGAACGTCAATTTATTCTTGCACCATTCCTTATTCCTCCAATTAGCGCAAAGATGAGCAAACATAAGTTCTTTTTCATATTAAATGGTGTTGAGTGAATGAATAAGATGGCATAAAGTAGATGCTCTTTATTGCATAAAAGGGCGCATCTAATTTACAAAATCCATTGGAATTAGTTGAATTATTCCACAAAATTCTCTTTTTTAAATGCTTTTTGAGCTGTTTTTTAATATTGCACAGCCTATTTTAACTTTTTTTCAAAAAATGATGCAAATCATTTTCAGTATTTAATTAACTAAAAATCAACACTCTAAATATTACAATTAATCCCCTTTGATTATATTAATAAATTTTTAACATTTTTAGCTTGTGAACTTTATGAAATCCTTGCGTCCTAATACCGAATTTAAGATTTAGAAAGCGAATTTTCGCTATAACTTCTAAAAAACAAAAACACTAATTAAAAATAACACTTCATCGAAACACGATACTTTCCAGATTTTTAGCAGAAATAATTCAATAGAAAAAACAAAAAACGAGAAAAAACGGCGCGCCTATCGAAAAAGTGACGCACGAATTATTTTGAAATTCTAAACCAACAAAAATTTAACCGCCCTCCAAGATATTGGGTGTTCTTATAGCGTATGTATCCTGATACTATTGGTATCGAATACCTACTCCTAGCCGAAAGTAATGTCTTTCGGACTATTTGTAGCATCATAAAGAACAGTGAAACTACTATGTTCGGTGTAGAGCATTTGGGGCTTTGTCCCCTGCTCTTACATCTAATAATGATTGAATTTTGAATGAATGAATAGTGGTTCGCAACTTAAACGAAATACATAGCTCCTTTTCAAGGAGTTACAAAGAATATTGGGTGTTCTCATAGTGTGTGTATGTTCCCCGTCTAATGTGACGGGGCTACTTTTGACAAAATACTAGCCTCGCTAGTCAAGATATATTGGGTGTTCTCAAGTGTGTGTGATTTCTCCTCCCGACTTTTTTCGGGAGGAGGATTTTTTAAACTTCCTCACACCTTTTCACTCTAAAAGATTATTGGGTGTTCTCATAGTGTGTGATTAGGATGTCCCTCCGATTTTCGGGGGGACAACTTTTACCTAATCAATGAATGAATGATTGATTGATTGATTGATTGATTGATTGAAAACCCACAGATTAGATACATAGTCGAATATATAAGATGAAATAGCGACAATTTTTCATTGTTTCATGCTTAAATATTCATTACAAAGAATATTGGGTGTTCTCATAGTGTGTGTATGTTCCCCGTCTAATGTGACGGGGCTACTTTTGACAAAACACTAGCCTTGCTAGTTAAAAATATATTGGGTGTTCTCATAGTGTGTGATTTCTCCTCCCGACTTTTTTCGGGAGGAGGATTTTTAAACTTCCTCACACGATTTCACTCTAAAGAATTATTGGGTGTTCTCATAGTGTGTGTATATCCCGCCGAATGTGGCGGGATTTTTTTGACAACTAGAGCCCGAAACCGGATGCGAGATTAGTCGCAAAATCCCCCCTTATTGTGCTTGTCGAGCATTCGGTTTCTTTAGTCTTTTTGAAGATGGCTTTCCAGATATATGAGTGTTCTCATAGTGTGTGATTAGGCTGTCCCTCGGCTTTGTCCGGGGGACAACTTTTCCAAACGTTGAACACTTACAACGATTTATTGGGTGTTCTCATAGTGTGTGGTACTGTCCTCCTGTTTATTGCAGGAGGGCCATTTTTCACACTTTAAAAGCAGCAAAAAACAAACACAAAACGTTCTCTAACTAACTGGTTTACAATCCATTAAAACATTTCTACATTGACACTGCTCAAGAATGCTTTTCAAACGTAAGCAAAGGGCGAATGGCTATTCTAGAAACCGATTTTACACTTATTGAAACATTATCCATGTGGTCAAAGATGGAAGAAGGCACTTTGATTAGAAACCGACCACGTGGCTCTTTTTGGAAACACTGTTTGGGTGTTCTCATAGTGTGTGGGCTGTCCCCCATTAAGTTGGGGGGCAGTTTTTTTTCTCCCATGACGCAGTAGATGATGCTATTTGGTAGATTTTATTGCAACAATTTGAGAAGACAAAAGGCGGGAAAACTACACGTGAATTGAAATACAATCCGCCCCTTTCGCAAACGGATTTATACTATATAAGATGGACTTTTTGTCAAAAGGACTATGGACAAACTTCCCTTAAACTGCAACTGACTGGCCTAGTGTCAGTCAGTTTTTTTTTGTAGCGCGGCTTTCCCACTTGTCCATCAGGAAGCTGCGACTAGCACGGAAAAGTTCGCCGACCGCCTAAGTAGTCAGTCAAGTTTATAGTGTCGGGTTCGCGTGAGCGGATTTTTCGTCTGCTTTTTTTTAAAAATTCTTGCATAGCCGAGCTACGGAATAATTTTTAAGAGAGAGCAGGCGGAAAATAATCCGCGCCAACCCGACAGTATTAACTGGACTGACTACAAGGGGGCGGGCGACGATATAATTAGCGTAATAAGGTTACATTACCTCTCAAAATCTGCGTAAAAAACGTCCCGCTTTCTCTATAACCTTCTACTTTTGCTGTCCATACATAAACACCATTCGGCATATTTTTCCCTCTAAAGGTGCCGTCCCAGTGGTCTGTTTCTTCAAAACTTTCGAATAATAATTCACCCCAACGGTCGTAAATAGTCAAGTGAATACTGACTATATCGTTGCCTAATGCGCCAAATTCATCATTTACACCGTCTAAATTAGGACTAAATATATTGGGGAAATAAATCTCTATCGGACAGAGTTCTTCTATGTTGATGTTAGTATTGCCTTCGCAACCATATTGGTCGGTGACGGTGACGGCATAAGTTCCACTTTCCATGATCGTATAAGTTGAATTAGTGGAATTATCTTGCCATAAATAACCACTATAAAGTCCTGGATTTAGTTCTAAAAATTCTTTTTTACCGCAAAAAACACTATCCGTACCTAAGTCTGGTCTAGGTGTCGGAATGACTTCGATATATTGCTCTTCGGGAAAAGTTTTACAGCCAAATACATTACCGACAACGGCGTAATTGCCGGTCATATTGGGATTTGCATTCGGCAGTATTGGAAATTGAATATCCGAAAAATAATTATTCGGCCCTGTCCATTCATAGCGCGCATCTTCTAAATCGAATGCGCCGAGGAATATCGTATCGCCTTCACAAAGTAAATCATCGTCAAAAATATCGAGCGGTTGACGAAGCGTTATCATGACATCTCGATAGAAAGTATCGTATTTACTCAGGCATTCATCAAAGATAATTAAACGCGCTTCGTAGCTACCTAAAGCAGGATAAATGTGTGTAAAAGTATCTTGCGTGGTCAGCGTTCCATCGCCTAAATCCCAATCAAATGTAAAGCGATTGGGCGACAAGCCGGTATCAAAGAAAATAGGCTCATTGAGACAGCTTCCTTCGGGTATCAAATTGACATTAATTTTGCTGAAACGCGCGCCACCACTGTATGCGTAGCTTTCTACCTGCCCATAACCATAGGCAGTTGCGATGATGCCACAAGCGTCAGAAATGATGGTATGAGTGCCAGCATTAACAGACAAACGAGCGTAAGAAAAGTCTTCATTTGCCGCCACCGTTCCAACTACAGTAAGGTCTTCTATCGGCGTGCCATCGAAGGTAATAAACGGCACGTCGTCCGTGTACATAATGACGTTGATATAGTTTTCTTCAATGTTTTGCAATGCAGAACTGTAAAGCGTCACGGTGTCCACGGTTTGTTCGATACTATTGAGCAAAACCATCGAAGGGTCGCCCAAAGTATGTCCATTGCAGCCCGAACCGGTGTTAAATTGCGCGACTAAAATGCCTTTATTGGCCTCAATATAGCTGGCTTGACTGCTCGTATATTCGGTATATTCGCCCGCATTGAGCGTAAAATTTTGCGTGGTCGTGCTATTCACGGTCACTTCCGTATTATCTTCGGCAGCCATTATCCGAAAGACATCATAAGCGGCAAAGGCATTGGGAACGGTTAGAAATTGTTGCCCCCAAGTGTCGATAGAATACATTTGTTCCAATAAATTATCGCGCGCCTGCACACAACTGACAGGTACGCGTGTCCATTTATTGCCCGAAAACATGGCGAAATTTTTATCGCCTTCTACGTAAGTTCCGGTTACATCATTTGAAGTTTGCACTTGGTAGGTTTCGCCTTGATTAAGGGTAATGGTCTGCGTTTCGCCTGCTGCTGTGCCGCCGTAAGTGGCGTCGCTCATGATCATCGAAATCGTCGTTTCGTCCTCCACGCCAACTAGCAAAAATTCGGCTGGATAATTCGTCCCTTCTCTATCAAAAGCAGTATAACTCATCGCATAGTAAGCATTGCCAATGGAAGGCGTCGGCAAAACCAAACTCGCTTCCGAACGCGCGCCAAAGTATTGATGGATATAGACGGAGACGTCTTTTTCGGCAGTGATATGAATACCCAAATCCGTCACCGTCTCCGAACCCATCACTTCGGTATAGGCGGGCAATTGTATAATGGTCACTTGATTGGCGGTGATGGTAAAAGTCTCGTTGAAGTCTTGTAGCGGCACACTAATCGTCCCTGAGGTGTTGTATTTGGAGGTAATCATGGCCACCTTTTTATTGGAAAATTCGTCAAAATGCTCCATAAAACCGAACCAAAAGTCGCGTCCTTCGCTGGATTGGGCGTGGCTGCTAGTGCTTATCCAAAAACAACTGAATAGGAGGAGGAATTTTATTTTCATGGTGTGTTTGTTGGTACTCTGTCTGTTGTCTTGTTTTTTAATTCGATTTTGCGTCCGTCGGGGCCTTTGATGATGGCAAAATAGCCCCATTCCGACGCTTTTGGCTCGCTAACAATTTCAACCTTCTCTTTTTTCAAATGCGCTATTGTCTCATCTATGTGCGCTATCGTAAATCCCAATCTTAATGGAACTTTCATTCCTAATTTTACTGAAATTCTATGACAATTATGGTTATCTGCAAAATAGCTTACCTTATTCCATTCAAAAGAAGCAAATTTTTCTAAATGTAATTTTGCTCTCCATAGCCTCAAAGTGATTAATATCTTGAGTTAATCTTTGTATTTCTACAAATAAACGTTCACTAAATCGTTGGCTTTCAAAAGAACTACAATTGGTAAATAAAAACAGTATTAATATTAACCAAATAATATTTTTCATAAGTTCTATTTTTAAAACCATACAACTTTCTATATATCATCCAATATATCGCCCGACGGTTAAAACCGTGGGCTACTTGTCCGCGTTTTAGTCCAAAACAAAGGTATCTGAAACACGGACAGGTAGCCCACCGTTTGTGGGCGAAATTTATTGAAACCGATAACCCCAAAACGTCCCTTACTCCCCCACTTTCAACACTTTATACATCACCTTATTCATTTCCAAAAAATACAAGCCTTCCGGCAAATGTGCGATAGTAATACTTGCATTATTCGCAGCAAGCACACCACTTAACACCACTTCACCAACAGCATTAATGAGTTGATAATCTGTATTTGATGTCGTATTTAATGCGATTTGAATAGTGGAAGTCGCTGGATTTGGAAAGATGCTAACATGCTGATTTTCAATCGTTTGCACATCGTCAACAACGGGTAATGCGCCATTAATATCAAAACGTTCAAAGAATTTCCAAACCTCTCTAGAAGCACGAAAATCTTGATTAGTGCCGGGACCATCGAAAAAAGAACCAGGCCAAGTATGTCCACCGCCATCTACTTTGATGAGCTCTACGGTCGCGCCTTCATCGCCATTTTCATAAATAAAATGCTCAGCAGTACTGCCATCGCCCGTGTCGGTATCCGGAAAAGCCATCGTGGATGCCACTTCATCGCAATTATTATAGGCTCTCCAATATTCAACTACATCTGGGATAGAATACGTCCAATTCGGGTCGCCTTCGTAAGGGACGGTTTCGTCATCGGTGCCGTGAATAAGCATGACGGGAACAGGGCGTTCGGCAGCGCAATTGTCATACATTTGGGGGCTCATCGAACCTGTGACGGAAGCGACTGCCGCAAATCTATCACTCATTTGGCAGGCTAATAAAATACTCATATAGCCACCATTAGACATGCCTGTCGCGTAAATTCGCTCCGTATTAATATTGTAATTGGTAGAAATGGTATCAATCATTGCGCCTGTAAACCCAACATCATTGGTGGTGCTGCCCGTCGTAAACCCGCCTACATTCCAATGCGCTTGGCCATTGAATAAAGTGCCGTTCGGATGCGCAATAATAAAGCCATTTGGCTCTGCCAACCAACGCATATCGCCATAGAACATTTGCTGCATGGCATTGCTCCCAAATCCGTGAAAATTAAAAACTAAAGGAACGGCTTCATCGCCGGTATAATTGGCTGGAACATACAGAATATACTCGCGCTCTATCCCATCATGCATAATGGTGGTCGTGATGGTTTCTTGCGCAAAACTATTGCCAATAAAGGCGAATAAACCCAAAAGGGCGGCTAAATATCTCATCTAAAAATGGTTTTATTTTAAAAATAAAGTAAATATAAAACCATTTTCACTAATCAACGCATCGTGCTTCGTAATTGATGAATACTTACTTGTAAATGACAGTTTTAGGGGAACTATTTACCCGTTCTATTTATGCTTTTTTTTAGTTCGACAATTACGTAACTCGTTTTTCCAAAACGAGAAGTCTAAAACGACTAAAGTTGCACAAGCCTTCAAAAATCCGTTACTTGCTAACGATTTGAAACAAGCAAGTCCACTTGTTCGTAAAAAATAAAAAATTTACACCATGATAAAGTCAATCATCAAACTCGCCTTCGTTTTAGTGGTGGGTGTTTTAGTTTATAATTTCTTTTTGGGCACGCCCGAAGAGAAAGAACGTAGCCGTAATATCTTTAATCAAGGCAAAGAAATTGTGCATTCTGTAGTCGATTTAGCTAAAGATGAAAAAGAAAAATTCAATAAAGGCAAATACGATGAAGCACTAGATAAAGTCGGTAATTTGTTCGATGATGTGCGCGACAAAGCCAAAGAATTCAAAGACGAAGATTACCTCGGCGACTTGGAACGCCTAGAGGAAAAACGCAAGGAATTGAAGGATTATTTGAATGAAATAGAGGCAGAAGCTGGCGACGAGCTAGCTGAAAAATCAGTTGAAGAAAAGCGCGAACAAGCCAAAGGTATCCAAAATGTCAAATCTAGAATGAAAGATTTGATGAACCAAACGGAAAATCTTTTGGAAGATATGAACAAAAAGGACGGAGAACAATAAACAATCATTTGACTTGATGGTCTGCTCATTAGGACAGACCATCAAGCACCATCCTCGTCTGCTCTCCACTGCTTTTAAGTATTCGTTTGCACCTCATCCCAAGCTTCTTGATTAGTCAGCCAGTTGAGCGCATAATGGCGTTCATAAATAATACTTGGTTGAATATTGCCACCTACTTCTTCGCCTTTAATTCGGGCATTGACCGTCGCCCAATGCATGCGATAAATGCGGTCTAAAGCTTCTAATATTTCGTTTTTGGAGCGTAATTTTACGCTATTTTCAAAATCCTTTCGCGTAGCTTTAAACACCAAACCCACTATCTTTTCGACATCACAGATGGTAGAAGGATAAACCAATTCTGGCAATTTACCAGCAGCCCACAGTAATAAATTTAAGCTTTCATAGCGCCATGTTGCATTTGCTTTTAGTTGACTATCTAAAGTCTCTTGCGCCAAAATATGCTGCTCTTGTGCTGTGAAATTGGTGATTTTTTTATCTTCTATTACTCGGTCTAAATGCGCTTGTTCGAGGCCTTCGCCTTTTGCCGCAATTGCCAATAAGCAATAAATACGCTCTACTATTGCTGCTTTTGACCGCAGACTTGCCTCCTTCGAAGCAAGCGTACAAGGTAGGTTTTTATTAATTTTTATGCTGTTGGCTAATAAAAATGCTTCCGAATTGGCTTTTCGTTCCAATTGTTCTTCCGTCGCCTCTTCCGCTGGTGGGTCATGATATTTTGCATCTACATTCACCTCCAAATGTGTCATTTCAGATTGTCCATTGGCATCCAAAATTAAATTCAACTCTTTATCTAAAAAATGCGGCACTTCCGACTTCGTAAAAGCAGGGTTAGGCGACACAAAAACAATCGCGTCTAATGCTTCTGTTATTCTACTCAAATAGGCAAAATGCTCGGCTGTAATGTGTGGGTCACCCATGAAAGACATTTCGCAATTAAGGGAATACACCTTATGTAGCAATTGTGATTTTAAGACATCATTGTTCGTTGGAAAATTCGCCATATAATTCGCCATTCCTGCCAGGTTTTGCGTCAATGCATCTTCGACTTGCAGCAATTGATAAGATGGGTTTTCGCGCTCGCGGTAGTTAATCGTCAGTGTTTTTGTTTTACTAAAAAAGCCCCCTTTTTGCGTGATGACTAGCGATTTTTGCTTCCCATTATCCTCCATTTCGATATCCGCTTTTTTGAATTGTGCTTTTGCCAATTCGACCACTTTTTCGAAGCGTAAATAATGTGCGTAAATCGTACAGTTTTCCATTTTATGCTGATTATTGAGTGAAACAATGGGCTACTTTTTTCATTTTAACGCCACAAATTTACAATTGTTTTGGCATCTTTTTAGCAATAATTTAATGAGCTGTTTTAGTCTACTTTTTCTAGTTTTGCTTTCCAAATTCTACTTACCTTCGCCCCATGAATAACGCGCAAAAAACACCTAGCCAAAGCCCATTATTAGCGGCAGTTTTGCTTTTACTTTCTGGCTCTATTTTGTTTTCATCAAAAGCCGTTTTAGTCAAACTCGCTTATCGATATGACGTAGATAGCCTATCTTTGCTAGCTTTGCGGATGCTTTTCGCCTTACCGATGTTCTTTTTTTCACTTTGGCTTTTCCGAAAAAAGAATGCTAAACTATATAGCAATCCAATTTCAAAACGGGATGGGCTGACCATTGCCCTACTTGGCATTCTGGGCTTTTTTGTAGCAAGCTTATTGGATTTCATTGGCTTACAGTATGTCTCTGCCGGCATGGAACGCTTAATCCTTTTCACCTATCCCACTATCGTTTTATTGCTCAATGCGCTACTATTCAAAATCAAAATAACACCCGTTCAAATCCTTGCACTTGGCATTACTTACTTTGGCATCAGTATTGCTTTTTTTCAAGGTATCAGTATTTCACAGCATCCTAATTTTGTCTTGGGAGGCGCATTAATTTTTGGTTGTGCTATTGCTTATGCAACGTTTTTAGTAGGTAGCGGACGCTTATTACCACGTATTGGAACGATGCGTTTTACGACTTACGCTATGGCGGCGGCAGGTAGTTTCGTCCTTATTTATCATGGTATTTCGATGCGATGGCAATTGTTTGATTTCGCGCCGCAAGTTTATTTATTTGCTTTTTTGATGGCACTTTTCGCCACCGTTTTGCCCTCTTTTATGATTTCGGAAGGCATCCGGCGCATTGGCGCAAATAATGCGGCTATACTTGGAAGTATTGGTCCTATTTCGACTATTATCTTAGCTTATATTTTCTTGGATGAACGCCTTGAAATGTGGCAATGGCTAGGCACTTTTTTTGTTTTGGGTGGTATTTTCTTGATTTCTAGACATCAGTAACGCTCAAAAAACTCCGTCATTTGGACAGGACAAATTCTTTCGTCGTTACTAAGTAGCCGGACATATTTATTATCGGTTTTTAGAACTATCTTTTTCCGTTATTTTTCTCCAAAAAATAGTTCCGTAACCTAGGCTATGCAAGGATTTTTTGAAAAAAACTATCGAAAAAAACGCTCTCTCAAATTTATCCATATAAATAATGTCACGTACTTAAGTAGAGCAAATTCATGAATTTGCTCTACAGAAAATTTCTAATTCTGCTCCACCATTCTAGTCTCTACCCACTCCACCATAGAGAATGCCAAAGCCGTCGGAGGGTTGAATTGGGGGTCGTATTCTATTGCTTTTAACTCCCGTAAAAAGCCTGCTATACACTCTTCAGTTGACGCTTTATTTTGCATCACTTTTATCATGCATTCTAACTGATTGCACTGTACTTCACGTAGTTTATCCCATTTATTCATTTTGGCGAGCACCTTCTTTTTGCTCTTAATCAGTTTTTGCAAAAACTGATAATTACCTAATTCAAAATGAACAATGAGGTATAAAATAATAATATTTGACAAATAATCAGGATTGCCTTTCAAGGGAATTTCATTACTGACGAATATCGGTTGTAACCAATCTAATGCCTGCTCATATTGCCTAGTTTTGAAATAAGAGAGGGCTATATAATAGTGAAATAATAGGCGAGTAGTTTTACTCAAGGGGCTATTCTGCTTAAGTATCTTTTCTATTTTCGGCAGATGATTTAAGATGTGTTTATATTGATTTTGGTTTTTAAAAGCCGCACATTTAAACATCAAATATACTTTTTCAAATTCACGCATTTCCTCTTTCGATAATTTCGACTTTTTTGCCGTTCTCAATAAGTCATCTATTTGCTCAATTTGGAGAACCAATTGTTCGGGCGCAGCGTGTTTTTGTAAAATTTGTAAATAAGTCGAACAAGACTTCATAAACAGACGTGAGTGTATCTCCACAAAATCAGGATAATCTAACCAATGGAAGGTCGCTTTTTCAAAATGATATATCGCATCCACTTTATTTTTTTCATAATCAGCTACCATCCCATGCGCAGAATGATGCAAATATGTAGTGCTAAATGAATTATCGGACGTACAAGATTGCAAGGTTTCATCTTTCTTAAATTGGCTAATTTCATTACTAATATCCAAGCCATGAAACTGCGCCAAACCAATAATAGACAATATTCTGGCGTATTTGATTTCCAATTCAATTTCATTGACCAAAGACAATCGTTGCTCCGTAATCGCATGCAATTCTAGCAAAGAAATTTGCTCATAATCTGTGTAATAAGCAATCAAATTTTCTCTAACTAACAACATCAACTCCTCAATGGGAAACATCCCCGTTTTCATCTTTTTGCGAGCGAGCCGTATTTCATCATTTGCTAATTCCTGAAAACCCCGCTCCATTAAAATATCGGCATTGATAGAACGCATCAACATGTGACAATTCGGACGTCTTTGGACATATTGTACCCGCAAACTCTCTGTAATTTTTTCTTTTAAATATTGCTTAATAACCGATATATAGCCCGATGTGTATTTATCTAAGGTATTCTTTGCGCCATTTTTCTTGCTTAAATAACGAGCTACCTTGTCGGTATCAAATTCCTTGTACTTATTTAGGTAGTCAAATAATAAAACATAATCGGTCTTAGCTTCATGCTGTTTCTTAAAATATTGCTTTTCCGACGGCGAAAGAGAATTTATCAATTGGACTAATACTGCATTCGTTAAAGCCATTCGACACTTGTTAAATTAATTTAATATATATGGATAATTGCAAAATACAAAGCTACTAAAAGAATTAATAAAATAGCTTGGAAGTTTGTTTCATAATATTAACTTTACTTTATAATGACATTAATAAATAAACATAAACCACTAACAATCAGCCAGTAAAAACTTAAATATTTTCCTAACATTATATTTAAAGGTCAAAAAAAAAAATAAAAAGGAGTAAGCAGCGTTTGTTTTTAACCGTTTTGAACCTGTCGTACATTAGGCCTAAGCAATCATTTTTCATACATTTGTGACATAGTAATTGAGACGAAGACTTACTAACAAATAAACACAATTGTAAACCTTAATAGCCTTACAAATTAGGTCTCATTACTTTTCTTTTTTCTTGCTTCAAAATGTAC
This sequence comes from Caprella mutica, assembly GCA_947561585.1. Taxonomy (NCBI): domain Eukaryota; kingdom Metazoa; phylum Arthropoda; class Malacostraca; order Amphipoda; family Caprellidae; genus Caprella; species Caprella mutica. The sequence continues at coordinate 137,587 of CANNZV010001347.1, forward strand.
ATATCGAGTTGTAATCATTTTGAGTAGCAAGAAAAAATTAGTGCCTTGTTTGTAAAACAAGGCACTTTATTTACAAATTCAGTGTACTTTAGTTATTGTATCAGCATTTTAATTGCCGTTTTTTACTACTGAACACTTAAAAATACATTTTAGCCGATGTTATCTATTTTAGTGCCTTGCAGTTGATGTGGGGCACTTTTTTTTGCCCAAATTGTACATTTCGTAAGAATAAAATCAACAATATTAGCTCAACTCACAGCTATTCCGTTCCTTTGCAAGACACTAGAGTCATCAATACTTAACAAGTTTTAATGGCTTCTTTCAGAGAATATCCAATTCATTTATCCATCCACTAATTTACTCTGAAAACGCATGCAAAAATTTATTCTCTTACTTAGTTTTTTAATTCTTTTCGGGCAATTAGCCGCCCAAAATTTACTTATTAATAATAGTAATGGCAATTTATTAAACTTCAATACCGGAGCCTGTAGCACTTCTACCCTATCCAATATTGGCTCATTTACAGATATTGCTGCGCATTTAGATGGCTTCATCTACGGCATCAAGTCCAATGGTCAGATTTATCAAATCAACGCCCAAAATGGCAACGCTAGTTTCGCCGTTTCTCTTCCTGGCGATGCTTATTATGCGCTTACTTCCGACGCAGATGGCAATGTCTTTGGAGCATCTGGCGGTGGCACACTCGCCTCCTACAATCCAGTTAGTAATACCGTTACTAACTACCCAAATATCGGCTACGGAGCAGCAGGCGATTTGACCTTTTATCAGGGGCAAATGTACATGGCAACCACTGACAACACCATCGTTAGCGTCCACCCAAATAACCCTGAAAACAACGACGTTTTTATTGATTTTTTCCTCGGCTAATGCCACTATTTTTGGTATTGTGAGTGCCGTAAACGACTGCCAAGTCATCACCTATGCTTTTTCTAATGACAATGAAGCAAAAGTCTTTGAAATAGATTGGATTAACCAAAGTTTCAACTTGATTTGTACTATTCCTCATCGTATTTATGGCGGGTCTAGCACTTTTGAATTTAATGCTTCGGCGAGCTTAATTCCGTCCGACATTACAACTGTAAATACAGCTTGCGAAGAAGCAGAAACACTCGTCACCATTGATGCAACTAGTCCTAATGGTGCTGTCGTTTTTAGTTTAGATGGTGAAAACTTTCAAACTGAAAATACTTTTCAAAACCTAGATTTTGGCGAATACACGCTCTATATGGAAGACGCTTCGGGCTGTGAAGAAACTACTTCTTTTGCATTAGAACCAGGTGCTTTATCTGCAGAAATTGAAACCACTGCAACGACTTGTGGCGCAGCAAATGGCAGTATTTCCATTACCGCTACTTCTAATTCATCTACTATTTGGTATAGTCTAGACAATGCTAACCCGCAGGAAGACAATACGTTCAATGATTTACAATCAACTGACTATCAAGTTATTATACAAGACGAAGATGGTTGTGAACTAATAGAAACGCTAAGCCTTGCCGCTAATTTATTGCCTACTATTTCCAATATTCAAAGCAATGCTACTGCCTGTAATTTGGACAATGGCAGTTTCACTTTCACAGCAGATGGCGACGATTTACAATTTAGTTTAGATGGCGAAAACTATACGTCTGAAAGGACTTTTGAAGGTTTGGGCGCAGGCATTTATACATTAAATATTTTGGATGCAAATGGCTGCACCAGCACTGCAGAAATAGAAATTCCAGAAAGCGAACAATCTTGTGATATATATATTCCTACTATTTTTTCGCCAAATGATGATGGACTAAATGACGTCTTTCGCATCTACTCCGAGACCGATTATCGCATTCAGCAACTACAAATTTTCAGCCGTTGGGGAGAGCTCGTCTTTGAAGCAAGCGATTTTTCTAGCCTCGACCAAAGCGTGCGCTGGGATGGCACTTTTCGGGGCAAAATAATGGGCGAAGGCGTGTTCGTTTATCAAGTTATTTTCGCCAATGCAACGGAAACAGTCGTACGTGCAGGCGATGTAAGTTTGCTGCGCTAAAATTTTGGATTTATGATTACGTTTTACGTTGCATTTGCCTTCTGTAAATCGTAATCATAAATCGAAAATCCGTTTACTGTTTCACCGTTTCCCTACTCCACCGCCGCCAATCTTCCAGATAATAATCCAACAAAATCGGACGGTCTAAAGTATTCGGTTCGAGCGCATCGGGCAGCATATCTTTTTCAAAATGAAAGGACTTTTGTAGCGTCTTTTCATCCAAAAATTTAGTCGGCACATCAATAGTTAAATCCTTGATATTCAGCGTTCTATCACTTGCCATAATAAAACCCCATTCACCAAAAGCGGGTACATAAATATGGTAAGGGTAAGTGTGTGCAAAGCCTGCCGATTGCATCGTGGTATCAATACACCAATAGGCATTTTTAGTATGAAATGGGCTGGAAGCTTGTGTCACAATCACCCCATAAGGCGTGAGGCGTTTCTTCGCTAGGCGAAAAAATTCACGGCTATATAAACGCGCCAAACTTTCCGTCGTCGGGTCGGGCAAGTCCGCAATAATAACATCAAACAACTCCACCGATTGCTGCAAATAAGCAAAAGCATCCACTGGTATTGTTTCTACTTTTGGATGGTCTAAAGCGGCTTTATTGAGGGCGCGAATGTCTGCATTTTCACGACTAATGCGGAATATTTCGGGGTCAATATCTACGATTTTAATTTCCTCTATCGCTTCATGTTTTAGCACTTCTCGGGCGGCCAAACCTTCGCCGCCACCAAGTATAAGCACTCGTTTTTGGTAGGGCGCAGCCGCCAAAGGCACGTGCGCAATCGTCTCGTGATAACGGTATTCATCCGTCGAAGAAAACTGGATAACACGGTTCAAATATAGGCGCAAATCGCCATTGCCTTTGGTCAGCACAATGGTTTGATAAGGCGTGGTTTTGGTGAAGACAATACGGTCGCGAAACAAAGCTTGGTCCCACTGTTCCAATATCTTTCCAGAGTAAGCAAACATTGCAATAAATGCCGCCACGATAAGTGCTCCTATACCCATATAAAACCTTCGTTTTGAGGGAGTTAGCAATTCTTTAAAATACCATATATTCAGAAAACCTATGCCTACATTGACTATTCCAAACAGCAAAGAAGACTGAAAAACCCCCAAAAAAGGCAGCAATATAAAAGGGAATAAAAGGGTCGCAATCAGCGCACCCAAATAGTCGAAAGAAAGCACATTTGAGAGGTTAATATCAAGCGGATAATGCTCTTCCATAATGCGCGCCAAAAGCGGAATTTCCAAGCCCGTTAGCATTCCAATAATACCAATAATGAGTATCATAAAACTGCTAAAGGTCGCATAGCCTGTCGTCGCGAAAACAAAGTATAATATCGGCACACTCATGCCTCCAATTAGCCCCAACAGTATCTCTACTTCTATAAAACGCCACAACAAATTGCGCTTCATCACCCTCGAAATAAACGAACCTAAACCCATCGCCGCCATATAGACCCCAATCGTAATCGAAAATTGTTTGACGCTATCGCCCAAGAAATAACTAGAAGTCGTGCTGACCAACAGTTCGTAAATAATACTACATAAGCCCGCTACAAAAATACTGATGATGAGGATGGACTTCTCTTTTAATTGCTGCTGCATATAATTTACGATTTTAGATATACGATTTACGTAGCAGATATACGATTTACGTAGCAAAGTGGTGTTAGCAGTCATTCATCTTAATGTACAAATATTGAATAATCTCTAATTCATTGGCAAAAAACGGATGCCACCACAATTTTGTTCGGCGTTTTTTCGGGCGGCAAAGGTAGTTTTTTTGCTATTTATGCCCCTATTTTTTGGTAAAAATTAAAGCCGTAAAAAATATTGATTGTAATATTAAAATTATTTTTTATCTTTAGGAATGGTTCACAGCAATTCTCGGTTTAAGTAAATGTCGAGTGGTGTTACCCGTTTTTTACGATAGAGTAGGAAGTAAATGAAGTGGAAAATAAGGAAACTTTGACCTGTCTGATTGAGGAAATTATTTTTTTGTCGTTACTAATGACTGGTAACACCACTTTTCTACTTAAACCGAGAATTGCTGAAGGGTTCAAAAATAAATTACCATTCTTGCTCCATTCTTGCTCCATTCTTTAGTATTATTTTCCAAAACTCCCTAACATGAAACAAATCTACTTTATTTGCTTCTTTTTTTATTCAATAGGCATTCTAAATGCACAAAACAGGCTTACGGTCAATAATCAAACCGGGCAAACTGCGCAATATGCAGAGCTACAAATGGCTATTGATGCCGCCGAAACGAACGATATTATTTACCTACAAGGCAGCAACCAAAACTATGGCGAAATAGTGGTCAATAAAGCTATTTCTATCATTGGTACAGGTCATTTTTTGGTAGAAAACGACAGTACACAAGCCTATTTACAAGCTTCCAAAGTTAGCAAAATAACAGTACAAGCAACCGGCAGCGGCAGTAGTTTCTACGGCTTAGATTTGACCGACAATTCCACTTCTCTACGCATAGAAGGCGCGAACAATATAATCATAAATGGCTGTCAATTGCATCGCGCCGCACTCGTAGAAGCTGCACAAAACGCGATTTTTCAAGGCTGTTATTTGACCAATGCTGCCTTTGGCATCAGTAGTTTGAATTTGTCGGAAAATTCGTCGGCTTCAGTCAGTAATTGCATTTTTGTAGGCGATAAAAATATTTCGACTACCGGCGGCGCGGAGGTGACCGCTAGTCAGTCTTTCTTTTTGACGGGCACTTTCACAACAGTTGCCAATACAAACTTCACTAAAAATATCTTTGCCGACACCGCTTTTTCTAACGATTTTTTAGCGCAAAATAACTTCCAAAACAATTGCTTTGTCGCCGATATCGACCTGCCGAACAATCTGACCAATATTCCACTCAATATGCTTATCAATGGCGATAGTTCGGTCAATAATCCGATTGATAATGCCTTTACTTTACCTCTAAATTCGCCTGCTAATGCTGACCAAAATAACGCGACGGCTATCGGCCCTTTTGGTGGTAATGCACCTTACATTTTATCGGGTTTGCCACCTGTGCCACATACTTATGAACTCATCGCTCCGACAACTATCAATGCTAATGGAACGATGAATGTGACGATAAAGGCGAAGGTGGGGAATTAAGTAACTCGGGCTGCTAGCCCGAGCACACATAAACAAATAAGCAGCCGTTCTAACTTGCTCGGGCTAACAACCCAAGCTACTTAAAAAACAAGTATCATGAGCAAACAACTATTAACCACACTATTCCTAAGTCTCTCATTATCAACACTTTGCATTGCAAATATTATCCAAATTGAATACTTCTTTGATAATGACCCCGGCTTTGGTATGGGCATTACTATTGCCACCAATACCCCCGAAGATGAACTAAATCTCGGTTTTCAAGCTGATATTTCCAACCTCAACTTGGGTGTCCACCAACTCTATGTGCGTGCGCTTAATACGGCGGGCGATTGGAGCTTATTGACCGCCCACACCTTCGCTATTTTGCCAGCAATAGGAGACGAAATAGTCGCTTTTGAGTATTATTTCAATGAAGACCCCGGCTTCGGAAATGCGACCGCCATCGACATCGATGCCGCCAATCCAGCCGAAGGCGATTGGACGATAACGATACCAAATTTGCCGCTAGGCGAACACCAATTTTACTTACGAGCGCAAGATAATTTGGGCAATTGGAGTTTGTATTCCACCCAAACCATTGCCGTCAATACGATACTAGATTGCGACAATGTGACCGACGCCGGCGAGATTGGTTTTGACCAACAATTTTGTGATGTCATCAGTGGCGACCCCGACCCTTTTGTGAGTATTTCTCCTGCTACGGGCGGCAGCGGTGCGCTCGAATATTTGTGGATTTTCACGACCAATGACCCGACAACAGGAACGGTCGTTTGGTATCCAATTCCAGACAGCAATAGCCCGACTTATGATGCGGATATATTGACCGAAACGACTTATTTTCGACGTTGTGCGCGCCGCGAAGACTGCGACGAATATGTGGCAGAAAGCAATATTGTAGTCGTTGAAATTGCGGATTGCATGAATGATTGTGACTTGTATAAAGTGGAATTGGAAGCAATTATTCAGCCGCTTTGTCATGGCGATACGGACGGAGAAGTTGTCTTTTCGATAGTGGCGGGAATGCCGCCTTTTACCTACGTTTTGAATGGACAAACTTTAGCGGAAGCACCCAGCAATTTGCCAGCGGGAAATTATATTTTAAGCGTCATCGATGCCAATGATTGTACCGACCAAATCACGTTTTCCATCACTGAACCACCTTTGATTATTTATCTTGCAGAAACGACGGATGCAACTTGCGCTACCGCAAATGGCAGCATCGAAATTCAACAAATAGCGGGCGGCACACCGCCTTACAACCTGCTTTGGAGTACCGACGAAACGACGATGTTGATTGAAAATTTGGCGGCAGGCAGTTATAATTTGACCATTACTGATGCCAATATGTGTACAGTAGAAGGCATGTTTGAAGTCATTAGTGAAGGCGAATTGAATGTCATCGCTAATGTAGAAAATGTGGCTTGTTTTGGTGATATGAATGGCAGTATTACCTTGCTTCCCAATGGTCTTCCGCCCTACCAGTACAGTTGGTCAAATGGCGCAATCACTGCGACTATCGACAACCTCTCGTCCGGAAATTATGGCGCAACTATTACTGATGCAGGCGGCTGTACCACAAGCTATTCGACCGCTATCACTGAGCCTGATTTGCTGCTTGCCACAGCGACCCTCACGCCCGAAGATTGCGACGAAAGTAACGGCAGTATTGACGCAATGGCAAGCGGAGGCACACCGCCTTACACCTATTTTTGGAACAATATGATTGGCGAAATAGAAGACCCAACAGGCTTGGCAAGTGACGACTATAAAGCGACCATTACCGACACAAATGGCTGTGTTATTTTCTTAGATGTTTTTGTGGAAGAAATAGGTTGTTTGACGGATGAGGAGGAGTTAGAATTTTTAAGTTTTACGGCGGAATTAGTGGGCGAAAACGAGGGCGATATTTTGTTAAATTGGCAAGTTGCAAATCAATCGAACAATACGATATACAGCATTGAACACGCACGACAAGCAACTGATTTACAGTCGATTAGCGAATGGATTTCGAGTAATGACTTAGCGAATTACAACTATACATTGAGCGAAATGGGCGCGGGAAGGCACTATTTTCAAATTCGTAGCTTTAGCGAAATTCATGGCATTATTTTATCTACTATTATTCAATTGGATGTGCAAAATGAAGGCGCAAAAAGTATGTACTTATATCCTAATCCGGTGCAAAATGAAGTGACTATTTTGTTTCAAAACCCAATGATTGAAACGGCTAAAATTGCGCTATATGATGTGCATGGACGTCTATTAGAAACACGTATTTTGGAAAGCGAAACGAGTGCGCTAGAATGGAATATGGAGGGCAATAATTCGGGTGTTTATTTTTTGAAATTGAAGCGAAAAGGACGACGCGCGGAGGTGCTAAAGGTGGTTAAAATGTAATCAAAAAAGAGTAAGGAATGGTTCAAAAATAAATAATCTAACTACTAATTTTCCTACCTTTGCGCCCATTCTTATTCCCAATTTAATTGAATAAAATGGTTCAATTCACTACTGCCAAAACAGACGCTGATTTGCAAGGTATTTTGGATTTACAACAAGCCAATATTACGAAGAATATCAGTGAACAAGAAGCAAAAGAACAAGGTTTTGTAACGGTCATTCACAACTTGCCTTTGCTACAAAAAATGAATGCTCCTCATCCACATATCATCGCCAAAGATGGGGATAAAGTGGTGGGCTATGCCTTAGTGATGTTGAAGTCGATGCGAGAAGAAATTCCTTTTTTGGTGTCGCTTTTTAGGGAGGCTGATGAATTATTATTTCGAGCAGCCGACCAACTCGAATACAAAGGCGAACGGGTCGGTGATACGCGGTATTTTGTGATGGGACAGGTCTGTGTGGCTAAAGGTTATCGTGGTCAGGGCATATTTGCGGGTTTATATGAAACTATGGCGGAGACTTTGCGTCCTCATTTTGATTATATTGTGACCGATATTTCGGCAAAAAACACGCGTTCTATTCGAGCACACCAGAAGGTCGGTTTTCATACGATGAAAACTTTTGAGGAAAGTGGTAGCGAATGGGTGATTGTGTTGATGAAGTTGTAAAGTTAGGGATTTTAGACGATAGACAAGATACTATAGATTAGCAGATTGTCTCTATTTCATCTAAAAATTTAACCGTCTTATCATCGGTCTAATATCTTTTTTGCGCCCACATTCCGTCATTCAATCAGAATCATTAACATATGGATTACCTCGTCATAGGTGGCGGTATTTTTGGAGCTTATGCGGCTTTGTTTCTGGCGGAACAAGGGCTAGAGGTCTTGTTGGTAGAGAAAGAAAAAGCCTTATTTAAGAAAGCATCGGTGGTTAATCAGGCGCGTTTGCATGGCGGCTATCATTATCCGCGAAGTGTAGCGACGGCGCGGATGTCGGACGAAAATCGAGCGCGATTTACGCGTGACCATGAGCCATTTATTAATAAGGCTTATCAAAAATATTATGCCATTGACCGCTTTGGAAGTTTTACGGACGGGATGCAATTTCAACGGTTTTGTGATTTTTTGAAGATAAAATGTGCGCCTATTAAACAACACGATTTATTTAATTTTGAACGCATCGAAAGCCTTTTTGAAACCACTGAATATTCTTTTGACCCGATATTGATGGCGGCATATTATCGGCAAAAATTGACGGAACATCCACGCATTACTATTCGTTGTTTTTCAAAAATAATTAAGGCCTATACGCAAAATGGTGCATGGCACATCGACTTGCAAAATACTGAAAATCAAACGATTACAAAACATAGAATTCACAAAGTCATTAATGCGACCTATTCGGGCAGCAATGGTGTGCATCGTATATTTGGGGTGAATGAAATCAAATTACAACACGAAATAGCGGAGATGGCTTTTGTTACTTCACCGGCTTTGCAAAACATTGGTTTGACGGTGATGGATGGGCAATTTGGCTCGATGATGCCTTATGGAAAATCGGGTTTATTGTCGCTTTCATCGGTGGCTTATACGCATCATAAGGTCAGTTACGATAATTTACCGACTTTCGATTGCCAGCAAAAAAACACAGCTTGTACACCTGATTTTCCGTCAATTTGTAATGCATGCTTCGCCAAACCGCCAACGAATGCTCGCAAAATGATAGCCCAAATGCGCCGCTATTTTCGCGATGATTTGGTATTGAATTATTATTTTTCTCAATATACGATTAAGTCGAAATTGCGCGCCAATCATATTGATGACGGCCGCCCGACGGAGATAGCACATTTGCATAAAAGTCCCGATTTTTATTGCATATTTGCCGGCAAAATAAACTCGATTTATGAAATTGAAAAGATGCTGACTTTGTAGCTTGGGCTGGTAGCCCGAACATGTGTTGGCAGCCGTTCTAACAGGCTCGGGCTACCAGCCCAAGCTACTTTAATACCGTATTTATGCAAATATTGACTGCACAATTAACACACCTCAAACCATTAACTGAACTATTTGAAAACTACCGCGTTTTCTATCGAAAAAGTCCAGATACTGCGGCGGCTAAAGCCTTCTTGCAAGCACGATTAATGCAAGGAGACAGCGTTATTTTTGTAGCTCAAGAAGGCGAAAACTTGGTTGGTTTTGTGCAATTATATCCACTATTCAGCTCTACTCGGATGCAAAAAATGTGGTTATTAAACGACCTATTTGTTGCGCCCGAACAGCGTGGAAAAGGTATTTCTAAAGCTCTAATTAATCAAGCCAAAGCACATTGTAAAGCAACAAATGCTTGCGGTTTGCAGCTAGAAACCGAGAAAAATAACGATATTGGCAACCAACTTTATCCGGCGACGGATTTTGAATTGGATAGTGACCATAATTACTATTTTTGGGCAAATCAATGATTGAATGACGGAAGGATTGAATGCTTGAATAACTGCGACTCTTGACCAGCCGTTGTTCGTCCTTTAATTTTCTATTTTTCATATCATCAAATTCATTAAAATATGACCACCACAAAAGTATTCGCAAGCTCCGAAATAGGAGAATTAAAGCGCGTTATCGTACACCGCCCTGACGAAGGCATTGCACGAGTTTCGCCCAAACATGCAGAAGAACTGTTATTTGATGACATTGTGCATTTGCCACAAATGCAGAAAGAACACGACATATTTACAGCCGTTTTGCGGGCTTTTTTGGGTGACGAAAATGTCTTGGAAGCACATACCTTACTGGAGGAAGCTTTGGAGGCAGATGCAGAAACACGGGTAGAAATTATTGAGCGAATCATCGCTTATGAAGAGTTGCCTAAAAGCTACGAAAAATTGTTGTTAGACTTGGATAATCCGACTTTAGCGGATACTTTGATAACAGGTTATTTGAAAAAAGATGACCATATTATCTTTAATCCTATTCCTAATTTCATTTTTACGCGAGATATTGCCGTGACGGTGAATGACCATGTGATTATCACTAAAGCAGCGAAAGAAGCGCGTTATCGAGAGAATTTTTTGACGCGTTTTATTTTTTGGTCGCACCCTATTTTTCAGGGTTTGCGCAAGGAAGGGCGTATCATTAATATGAATGATTTGGAATTGTTTCCGCCTTCTAAAAAAGGCGAATCTATCTCCATTGAAGGTGGTGATATGATGACCATTAATGGCGATTATTTGCTCATTGGTTGCTCCGAGCGTACAACAGCGCACGCAATTTTGACTTTGGCAAAGTTTTTATTTAAGAAAGGCGTGGTCAAAAATGTGGTACAAATGAACATTCCAAACGACCGTTCTTGCATGCATATTGATACCATTTTTACGAATATCAATAATAATCATACCGTAGCTTTTAAGCCGATTGTGGTGGATGGTTCGGCTTCTAATGTGACCGTACATCGCAGCAATGGCACTACGAAGTTCTACCATTCTATCCGCGACTTTTTGACAAATGAGATTAATCCAAACATGGAATATATCTTGAGTGGTGATGGCGAATCGCCTTATCAAGAGCGCGAACAATGGACGGATGGCTGCAACTTGGTGGCTCTCAAACCGGGCGTCGCGATTACTTATGACCGCAATCCGCATACCGAAATTGCCTTCCAAAGGAAAGGCTATGAAATTGTAGCGGCACAGCAATTGTTGGAAGATTTCAAAAGTGGTAAACGTGACCCCAAAACGGTGGAGAATGTGATTATCACTATTCCGTCGAATGAATTGTCGCGTGCGCGCGGTGGCTCACATTGCATGACTTGCCCGATAGAAAGAGCGTGATGAGCTGTGTGTTGTGTGTTGTGAGCTATGCGCAACACTCGACACTCAGCACCCAACAAATTTTCATTTTTTCATTATTCATTACTAATTATTCATTAAACCATGCCTATTATTAAAAGAGTGCGGGGCAAACTGCCTCAGTTTGGTCAAAGATGTTATTTGGCGGATAATGCGACCGTTGTTGGCGATGTACAGATGGGCAATGATTGCAGCATTTGGTTTCAGGCGGTAGTGCGCGGGGATGTTAATGGCATCGTTTTGGGCGACCGTGTGAATGTGCAAGATGGCGCAATTATTCACTGTACCTACGAAAAAGCAGCGACGAAAATCGGTAGCGATGTCAGTATTGGGCACCGCGCTATCGTGCATGGCTGTACGATTTATGATCATGTTTTGGTCGGTATGGGAGCGATTGTGATGGACAATGCCATCGTCGAAAGTAATGTCCTTATAGCTGCGGGGTCGGTGGTTTTGGAGAATACACGACTAGAAAGTGGTTACTTATACGCGGGAGTTCCAGCAAAAAAAATCAAGCCGCTTTCGGAAGATTTATTGAAAGGGCAGATTGAGCGAATTGCGGGTAATTATATCAAATATGCAAGTTGGTTTAAGACTTGATACGCTTGCTTTAAACTTGCTTTAAAACGGATAACCCAAACCAATATTGATATTAAAATCCTGATAATTATAGTCTTTTATACGACGCCAATTATAAGGTTCTGCTGTCGCTTCATCCGTCAATACATAAGGCGTACGCAGGGGAAAACCACCATCAAAACGCAGCAAAAAGAAAGAAAAATCCATCCGTAAACCAAAGCCTGTACCTACCGCCATTTGGTTCAAGAAATTATCTCGAATTTTAACGTTAATACCATTTTGTAGCTCGTATTCAGGCCGCCAACTTAGTTGGGAGAGTTCCCGTTCTTCATCGTACTTTAGTGTCCATACATTACCTATATCTAAGAAAACCGCGCCTTCGTATTTTGCTCCAAAAAGCGTAAAAATCAGGAAGCGATATTCGGCATTCAATTCAAGCTTAAAATCACCTGTTTGATAGAATAAAAGCGGATTGGTATTATTGATTAAATCGTCGGTAATATTGCCACCAGGCCCGACTTCGCGTGCGCTATATGCCCGTACACTGTTCGGTCCGCCCACAAAAAATTGCTTCACATAGGGCGCGTCTGTACTGTAACCAAAAGGCAATACAATACCGCTATAAAAGCGAAAAGCCAGCCGCTGTTTGCTTGATAATTGCCGATACACACGGGTCTCAAAATCAAAACGGGCATACTGCGAAAACTCGGTAGTGTCTTGCCCAATAATTTGAAAAGTATCTTGCACATTTTGGATGGCATTATAGAGTTTATTTGCCGCAAAAATCTCTGTTCCTGAAAACTCTGCCGAACCTAAAACCGAAACACTTTCTCCTAGTCTATTCACCCCACTATTATACGTATAGGAAATATTACGAAGTATTGCTCCCGTAAACAATTGGTCGTCAAAACTGCGTTCTAAGAAGGTATTTTGCGCCAAAATCGTATCAAAAGCAAACTCGGTAGTCGGTTGAAATAAATCGATACCTATGTGATTTATAGAAAAGCGTTGTGTTTGTGTAGGCGGAATTTCGTAGCCAAAACTAGCATTGAAAAAATTGATGGTATAAAAGCCGATACGCTTATTGAAATTATACGTACCCGAAATGCGGCTAGACGATTTTTCGTAGAGTTGTCGGTAGAAATTATCGCTAACGATATTGGCTTTATTTAAGCCGCGCCATAGACCAAAATAGTCTACGAATTTAGGTAAATAAAGGTCAGTTTGAAATTTTAAATCGACAGAATTAATTAAACTGTCTAAATTACGAACATTAAAATCCGTGCTAGCATCAGCATTAAAAGCCAGCAATTCGGCGCCGCCTAATAGATTACGGTGCTTCAATTGTACGCCCGCCCCAACACCTAATAATTGTGCGTCAATATAAGGGCTATTAGAGGTATTAATCTCTGCATTCCAACCGACTTCATAGCGTTGGTCGGTCGTCAATAAGACATTGAAATTCAGCACTTTAGGCAGATTTTCGTTCTTTACTTCACTAATGGTTACTGATTTAAACACACCTAAATCGCCGAGTTGTCGCTTAGTTTTATCGAAGTCATTTTGTCGATATAAATCACCTGGTTGGAAGAAAATATTAGCAATCAAAACTGCCGGGTCTATCTTCACATAAGCACTATCTTTCAAGAAAAAACGAATACCGTTTATCAATGTATCCCGATAATCATCAGGTGGATAAAGTGGATCATAATTTGGGTACACATGTACCGCTCCTACATTAAATGTATGATGCACTGTATCGTAACTTGGTGGCGAAACATTCAAATCCACATTCACTCTATAATTGGTGCTATCGCCCCTCAATTCATCCACATAAGTCGGATAAAAATAGGCGTAACCATGGTTGCGCATATAGTTTGTTATCCGCCTTACCTCCTGCGAATACAGCCGTCCATCTACTGGTTTTCCTGTTTTCAATAGGCTTTCCTTTCGTATATTCTGCAGAATTTGTTCCACCGCAGGGTCAGGGCTAAAAAAACGAACCGTATCCATCAAATAACGATTATTCGTCTTGATGTGATAAGTCACTTCCACCTTTTTGCCCTTGCGCCCTATCCTACTTTTGATGTGGTACACATTGGCATTGAAATAACCTTTATTTTGCAGATAGAACTTCATGGTTTCCGCCGTTTGGTAAGCAATTTCATCCTCAAAAACAGCAGGTTTTTCGGATAATTTTCGGACTATCCACTTCTTTATTTTCGTTGTGTCTTCTGGCCCATTAAATTTATACCAAAGCGCACGCTTAGAAAAACCAGGAATACCAAAAATATTTTCATTAGGACGTTGTTTGTATAGCGTTGTTAATTCATACGATAATTCGTTCCTATCCTTTATTTTTAGCCCTTTTTCAAATTCTATATTGTTTTTTGTCAAAAAAGCTTCCTCTTCCTGTAAGTACTTTGTAGTATTGCAGCTCGAAATAAAAAGGCTAGTACTGCACAGCAGTAAAGCAATAATTAACCATATAGTTCTTTCTATTTTTTGCAAAATCCTCATAAATATATCGCTTAAAATCAACGTATATGACTTGTTTTGACTTTATTTGTTGAATAAATGATTTTATCTAACATCTACTGTCTAAAATCTAATATCTTCAAAAAATGGCACTTTCTAAAAATCAAATCAAATACCTTCGTTCGTTGAAACAAAAGAAGTTTCGGCAAATGTATAATAATTTCGTTGTCGAAGGTACGAAAATGGCGGAAGAACTCCTTTCGCAGCCCTCTTTCTCTATAGAAGGTGTCTTTGGGCTGCAAGCTTGGGTCGATGAGCAGCAAATGATGTTAAAAAAATATCAAAGTGTCGTTCACGTCGTTTCGGAAAGAGATTTGGGACAGATATCAAACCTCAAAACACCTAATCAAGTACTCATTGTAGCCAAGCAAAAAGAACGTGAAATAGCCTTAGAAAAAGTCGGAAAAAATCTAAGTTTATACCTTGATGGCATCCAAGACCCTGGTAATTTGGGGACAATTTTGCGCATTGCAGATTGGTTCAAAATTCCTTACATTTTTCTTTCTCCAGATAGCGTAGAACCCTACAATCCAAAGGTTGTTCAGGCTTCTATGGGTGCATTTTTGCGGGTCAGTACAAGCACGATTTTAGAGCTAGCCTCCTTAAAAAAACAATTACCTGACACACCTATATATGGTGCAATGATGAGCGGCGCAAATGTTTATCAATTAGGACAGCCTGACCGTGGTATTATCGTCATTGGTAATGAAGGAAAAGGCATTCGCCCCGAAGTAGTAACTCAATTGACCAAACCCATCACTATTCCCTCTCATGGTGGCGCAGAAAGTCTAAATGCAGCAGTAGCTACAGGGATTATTTGTGCCTGTTTTAGGAACAATTTACCGCAAATTTTGTAAACCTTTTTTGCAAAATTTGGTTTCTTTGCTAAACTCTGGGTACGTTCTTTTTCGTATTTTTCAAGAACAAAAGACATCATTAACTTAATAGCATGAAAATTTTACTTTATATCTTTATCTCCCTAGCTACTGCCGGCATTATGGAATTTGTAGCCTGGTTTGCTCACAAATATGTAATGCATGGCTTTCTTTGGAGTTGGCATGCCGACCATCACAACCCGCATGAGGTAGAAGGCTTTTTCGAAAAAAATGATTTGTTTTTCATTGTTTTTGCCGTTCCTAGTGCTGCTTGTTATTTTATTGGATCACTTACCCCTAACTTTTGGGTCTTGTTTGTTGGCATTGGCATTTCGATTTATGGTATGATTTATTTCTTAATACATGATGTATATATTCATCAGCGTTTCAAATGGTTTCGCCAATTAGACAACAAATATAGTCGTGCTATTTTACGCGCACATGGCTCACATCATGCCGTAAAAACAAAAGAAGATTGCGAGAGTTTTGGCTTATTAGTTGTTGCTCCAAAATTCTTTAAAAAACGTAAAGAATGGGCTACAAAAAAAGCTACAAAACATTAACTGTCAGCATATTATAAAATAAAAAAAACGCTAACACTCTTTAATTGGTGTTAGCGTTTTTTATTTATACACTTGAATAATCACTTTTTATTTGTTGCGCATTCTGCAATAATTTTCTTCACTAAAGTCTCTTTCACTTTTAAAACCTTAGCAATTGTAGCTATTCCAAAACCTTCTTTGTGCATATTGAGTAGCACTTCGTTTCGGTTTTTGATTTTTCCTTCTTTAATTCCTTCTTTAATTCCTTCTTTAATTCCCTCCTTAATTCCCTCTATTTTGCTTTCCTGTACAATCATATCATACGTATTCATAATATCATCTTTTAATGGCTTTGGTAATGCCTGCACCAAGGCGGTATACTCTGGCCTAGTTATTTTTGTGATTTTTTTGTACTATGTTCTGCAATAATTTTCTTCACTAAAGTCTCTTTCACTTTTAAAACCTTAGCAATTGTAGCAATTCCAAAACCTTCTTTGTGCATATTGAGTAGCACTTCGTTTCGGTTTTTGATTTTTCCTTCTTTAATTCCCTCCTTAATTCCCTCTATTTTGCTTTCCTGTACAATCATATCATACGTATTCATAATATCATCTTTTAATGGCTTTGGTAATGCCTGCACCAAGGCGGTATACTCTGGCCTAGTTATTTTTGTGATTTTTTTGTACTATGTTCTGCAATAATTTTCTTCACTAAAGTCTCTTTCACTTTTAAAACCTTAGCAATTGTAGCAATTCCAAAACCTTCTTTGTGCATATTGAGTAGCACTTCGTTTCGGTTTTTGATTTTTCCCTCCTTAATTCCCTCTATTTTGCTTTCCTGTACAATCATATCATACGTACTCATAATATCATCTTTTAATGGCTTTGGTAATGCCTGCACCAAGGCGGTATACTCTGGCCTAGTTATTTTTGTGATTTTTGAAATATAAATGAATATCCAACGTAATTTGTCCCTGCCATCAACTGTTTCTTCTACAGGTTTCAATAATAGTGCAAAATTTTCGCGGATATACGCTTCCTCTTTATAATGCTTTAAAACCAGCAAAGAGTTCATCAAAAAGCCAATTTTTAACATTAGAATTTCCTCATCTGGATAGTCTTTCAAATCCGTTAAGAGGTAGTCAAAGTTAGGGAAAAATGGCAACAAATCCACATCCATCCCTTGAAAATATTCAGAAAAAGCTCTTTTTTTCCATTTCTTCACGCCATGATACAATATCACAGGTAATACTACCTGCAAAGACCGCTTTGCATCAATATCTTGTGTCCATTTCTCCAGCATATAACGCAATAATTGGAAATGCGGGTATGGAACTGGCGTACTTTTATGCTCTAATAGGAGACTTAATTGTATAATTTTACCTTTTTCGCCATACGGACAATCAAATACTATATCCGAAAAATACGGTGCTTGTTCTTCCGAAATATAGGAGGTATTCGTGTGTTTCAGTTTGGATAAATCCAATTTGGCAGCGATATTTTTGGGCAAGAAATTTCGAAAATAGTCGCGTGCAATTTCAATATCACTGAATATTTTTCGGACAAAGGTGTCATGTGGAGTTGGGTCGTTCTTAGCCATTTTTTAGTTGTATTGGTGTGTAGTTTGGAATAAAGATAAGGCTTTTTTTGAAAAATTAAAATTAAAAAATAAATATAATTCATTGATAATCAATCTTTTGTGATATTAATTTTAACTTTATATTTTCATTCGAAATAAAATCAACAGCAACTAAAAGCCTCTTGTAAAATGCCGCCCATCCTACGAATTGCATTTTCTTGACCCAAATATTTTAACCAAAGAACAAAAACACTTATCTTCACCTTATCAATACGATGATGATTTCTTTTCAACAAAATAAAATAAACAACATGAAGAAATATATTGCTTTTGTACTACTTTTAGCTTTGCCTATTTTAGCTAGTGCTCAATTATCTACACCAGAACAATTACGTGCGCAACGTGCCGAAAATCAAAGCGAAGTACAACGTAATCAAAGTGAATTAAGTGATTTTAAAATGACCGTCGTTCGCTTCACAGAAGCAGTAGTAGATGCCGATAAAGCAAGCATTGCAATCTTGAAAAAAGACTTAGTGGAACGTATGGAACGCGAATTAGCACAAGCTAAAAAAAGTGATGCTAAGTCAGCTACTACCACACGCATACAAGAAATGTTAACCGCTTTCAAAGCGAAAGATTTCACGAATACAGGAGGTAAACAACCTGCGGAAATGAAACTATTACATGAATTCATGCAAGCAATGGAAGCAAATCTTTAATTGACTAATTAACTATAAAAAAGCCCCGATTTTCAGTTGAAAATCAGGGCTTTTTTAGTTTATATTGTCTGTTATTTAAGCATTTATTGCGCCTTGCTTAAACTCATGTAAGTTGCGCAACTGCGTATATAGTCGTTCTGCCTCCGCAAAATTCAAGGTCTGTTGTCCATCCGAAAATGCTTTTTCAGGATTGTGATGCACCTCGAAAATAACGCCATCTACATCTGCCATAACGCTCGCTAAAGCAACCTTATCTACAAATTTTCGTACACCAATTCCATGTGAAGGGTCAGCAATAACGGGCAAATGCGTCTTTTCTTTCAACATTGCCATCGCATTAATATCCATCGTATTACGGTAAGCTTTTTCGTAGGTACGAATGCCACGCTCACAAAGCATAATTTTTTCATTTCCATTGGAAAAAATGTACTCCGCCGCTTGCAATAATTCATCAATAGTACCCGATATACCGCGCTTCAAAAGCACCGGTTTGTCAACTTTACCCAAAGCATCTAATAGGTTGAAGTTCTGCGAGTTACGTGCGCCAACTTGAAAAATATCAATATAATCATACATCCCTTCAATCTGCTCGGTCATCATTACTTCCGTAATGATTTTGATGCCAGCTGCGCTTGCATGTTGATGCCATAGTTTCAGACCATCTACCCCCAAACCACGGAAAGAATAAGGCGAAGAACGCGGCTTATACACCCCGCCACGCATAATTTTTACGCCATTTTTAACCAAATGCGCGACCATTTTTGCGATTTGTTCCTCGCTTTCAATAGAGCAAGGCCCCGCCATCATTTGGAAGTCGCCTGCACCGATTTTCACATCATCGCCAAGGTCGATAACGGTGTCATTCACCTTCCATTTTTTAGACACTAATTTATAAGCATCACTCACCCGATGGATGTCACGAATGCCCGCTAAAGTACCAATTCCGCGTATATCAAATTCCTTTTTGCCGACGCCAATAATGTAATCACCAAACTGCGTTTTGACGCGATTGGTTTTATAATTGATACCCGTCAATTTTTCACGTAAGGTGTCCAATTGCGGTTCGGTGATGTTGTTTTCTAGTTGGATAATCATGAGAAATAGTTTACTTATATTTTATTTTGTTGCGATGGTAGAGAAAATTCACAGCAATTCTCGGTTTAAGCAGAAAAGTGGTGTTACCAGTCATTAATCTTAAAAAACGGGTATTCGTTTACTGCCTACTTTATCGTAAAAAACTGGTAACACCACTCGACATTTACTTAAACCGAGAATCGCTAGAAAATTCATGAATTTCCTCTACAGCGACGACGATAGAATAGGCTGACGAATACCCGCCACAAATTCCGCGCAAGTCGCTTCCACATTTTCACTCTTCGCTAATGCACGAATAAACGCACTGCCAATTATCGCCCCTTGCGCATATTGGCAAGCCGTCGTAAAGGTTTCATTATCAGAAATACCAAAACCAATTAAGCGCGGTGTCACTAAATTCATATTCATAATACGCTCAAAATAAGCGATTTGTGCCTCCGAAATACCCGTCTTTGCGCCCGTAATTGCCGCATTCGATACCATATAAATAAAGCCTCGCGACAATTCATCTACCTTACGAATACGTGCTTCCGTCGTCTGTGGGGTCATTAAAAAGCTGATACTCAAGCCCGCTTTTTCTATCATATTGCGGTACATATTTTCATATTCAAAAAGCGGTAAATCTGGTAAAATCAAACCATCAACGCCTACTTCTGCACATTTTTGGAAGAATTTTTCTTCGCCATATTGCATCACTTGATTGAAATAGCCCATCAATATCAACGGCACTTGTGAATGTTTGCGCACTTCCGCAATTTGCTCAAAAAGCAAAGGTACATTCATGCCATTTTTCAAAGCTGCTGTGCCACTCGCTTGTATCGTCGGCCCATCCGCTAAAGGGTCGCTGTATGGCATTCCAATTTCAATTAAATCTACGCCATTTGCATCCAATGCACGGATGATTTCCCCGGTGTCCTCCAAGTTTGGATAGCCGGCAGTGAAGTAGATATTTAGAATGTCTTTCGACTTATTTTTGAAGAGTTTTTCTATTCGGTTCATCAATTTACTTTTATTGGTAGATATGCTGTTGCGCGTCCTCTACCTGCTTTCATCACTAATTTTTGTTGTACAAAAAATTTCAAATCTGTGCGTAATGTTCCTCGCTTAAACTGAGGAAAAGCTGCATCTAAATCAGAAATTCCTATTGGTGCATTTTCTTTGATATAAGTCAGAACTTCCTCTTGACGATTATTCAAGCGCACACCTCTTTTCACATAATTTTCATACTGATAGTCAAGATTTTGAATAATCTTTTTTAAACAATTTAAGAAAAACAAAACCCATTTATCAATCAATTCTTCATCTGTATAACGATTGCGTTGTCCGTCCATTAATGCTCGATAATATTCTGATTTTTGCTCTTCAATAATGCGCTCAAATGAAATATATTGAATAAAATCATAGCCTCCTCGAAGCAATAGTAAACTCGTCAGCAAGCGCGACAAACGACCATTTCCATCTTGAAAAGGATGAATAGACAAAAATTCATACACAAAAACGGCGGTTGTTAAAAGCGGATGCAAATCTTTAGTATCAAGTTGCTGATTTGTCCACTTTATCAAATTTTCCATCTCAATTGGCGTTTGCAAAGGACTAGTTGTCTTAAAAATAATCTTTTGTTCCCCTGTTGGATAAGTAGCAACTACTTGATTAGAATGCTGTTTATAATTTCCTTTATGTCGCTTATCTTTCGTGCTATGTTTCAATAACAAGTTGTGTAAACTTTTGATATTACTCTCAGAAATTTCAATATCAGAAGCACTATCCAAAAGCATTTCCAATACTTCAAAATAACCCGCTATTTCTTGTTCATCACGTGTTTTGAGTTTCGTTATTTTCAAATTATCAAGTAATTCCTCGACTTCTTCATTAGACATGGTAGCACCTTCTATCCGTGTAGATGAACCAATACTTTGTATCGTTGCAATCCGTCGCAGTTCTTTCAGAAAGATATTATTTTCACGCTCTACTGCGCTCCAACGGCCTTTAAAACCATCAATGTATCCAAGTAAACTATAAATCTGTTTATGAATACTAAAGCTAAATTCTAATTTATTTTCCATTTTTCTGGTTTAACCAATTTTCATCCAATTCATCACCAAAACTATAAAAAAGAAATTAAATTAACCAATTATTAGCTGATTCATTACCAATAAGCCAAAATAAACCGTAAATGACACGCAAATGAGTTGATTATGACACGATTATACATTACTCGGTTTTGGAAAACCAAGCTACAAATACTTTTCATAAGTCGCCAAATCCTTATCCCCACGCCCAGACAAACAAACCACCAAAACATCCTCTTTGGCAAACTTCATTTTATCCAAAGCCGCAAAAGCGTGTGCCGTTTCCAGTGCCGGAATAATGCCCTCTTGGCGCGTCAAAAAGAAGGCAGCGTCAATCGCTTCCTTATCGGTCACACTATAGGCCTCTGCCCTACCCGATGCAATCAGATGTGCATGAAGCGGCCCAATGCCCGGATAATCTAAGCCCGCAGAAATGCTATAGGGTTCAATAATTTGCCCATCATCGGTCTGCATTAAAAGCGTGCGACTGCCATGTATTACACCTTCCGTACCGAGTACGCTAGTCGCTGCACTTTCGCCACTGTGGATGCCCATACCTGCCGCTTCGACCGCCACTAAACGCACGTCTTTTTCATTCAAATAATGATAAAAAGCCCCCGCCGCATTACTGCCACCACCGACACAAGCGATAATCGCATCGGGATTTGGTTTGCCCGTATGTTCTTCTAGTTGCCAGCGCATTTCTTCCGAAATAACCGACTGAAAACGCGCCACCATATCTGGATATGGATGCGGCCCAACCACCGAACCGATGATATAATGCGTATCGGTCGGATTATTAATCCAGTCGCGGATAGCTTCATTGGTCGCGTCTTTTAGCGTCTGACTGCCACTCGTCGCGGGGCGAACTTCTGCGCCTAACATCTTCATTCTCTGTACATTAGGGGCTTGTCGTTCGATGTCCACGCTGCCCATATAGACGATGCATTCGATGCCCATCAAAGCGCAAACGGTGGCGGTTGCTACGCCGTGTTGTCCTGCGCCCGTTTCGGCGATAATGCGCTTTTTGCCAAGGCGTTGTGCCAGCAAAATTTGCCCGATGGTATTGTTGATTTTATGTGCGCCGGTATGGTTTAAATCCTCGCGTTTGAGGTAAATCGTCGTGCCATAATGCGCACTCAATCGCTCCGCCAAATATAAAGGCGACGGACGACCAACATAGTCTTTCAATAGGCGTTGAAATTGCTTTTGAAAGCGTTCCTCGTGCATAATATTGAGGTATTGTTGGCGTAATTCTTCGACATTGGCGTGTAGCATTTCGGGGATGTATGCACCGCCGAAATTGCCGTAGTAGCCTTGTTCGCTTATTTTTATATTCATGATGATTTCTTTCTTTTTTGGTTGTTGTTTTTTGACCTTAAAAGGCAGACAGGATTAACAGGATTTTACAGGATTATTCATTGTACTCTTTTTTAGCATTTAACCTTAACATTAACGCAAACATTATTACCATAATAAAAAGCGTATAATCAGCATTCCAACCTCTAGACATTACGGTATTTAAGAAGAATATTCCGACATTAATTGGAGCTAATGTTAAAGCTATTTTTTGAAAAATATTGAGCAAACGCCACTTGATACCATACAACGAAAAAAAGTAAATATTGGTAAATGCAGTCCCTAAAAACATTGCAAATGCGACGGGAACTAAAACCCATAAGGTAATGGAAAACAGCACCTCCAAAGCAACCTTCAAATCTAAAAGATGTATGACCCAAACAAACGTCATTAAGGCATTCAATCCAAACATTAAATAGTCCGAAAAGACAAAATCTAATGCTTCAGCTTCTTCCTTTTTTGCTTCTATTAAATCATCATCTAAAAGTTCTTTCATGGCTTTAAGTAATTGATTATCAAATCATTAGCATTTCTACAAAAGCATCTCCCAAAAAAATCAGAAGGAAATTTAGTACAGGTAAACTAAGTAAAACTTGATACTTCAAATCTAGTATTTTCCAATCTATTTTTGAGAATTGCCCTAATAAGCCAATTCCCAAAAAGATAATAGCAAGCTCTATAAACTGTACTAATAACCCTAATTTCCCATCTAAACTATGGATGCTCAGTGAGATGGAAATGATTGAAATTTCAAAAAAAATCTGAAGTATTAACTGTACGAAAATTAATCCATTAGCTATTATCAAAAGCCATTTTCCAAAAGAAAAGACTGATTGATTTTGATTAGCTACATCATCTAAAAATTCTCTCATCGCTTTAAGTAATTAATTATCAATACTTTACGCGCCCGACCTACTAGAAAAAATCCGTCGCATCCGTCCAATCCGCGCCTGCCCATAGTGGTTCTAATCCTACCCTACGCGCATCTCGTCCACAAAGCCCTTCACCAAATCCACATCCTTCCGCCCCGGCACAATTTCAAACTTAGAATTCACATCAATGCCCCACAACTTCGGGTGCGAAAAGGCTTTAATTTCCGCCGCTGCATTCGCATCAATTCCGCCACTCAATAGAAAGGGTAATTTGCCTTGATAGTTCTCCAAAATAGACCAATCAAAACGATGTCCGGTGCCGCCATATTCCTTGCCTTTGGTATCGAATAAAAAGTAATCGCAATACGGCTCGTAAGCTTTCGTTTTCGAAAAATCAAAGGTCTCATCTACCCGAAAAGCTTTGATGATTTTAGGTGGCGACATGCTAAATATTCGTTCGTAAGTCGTCCTAATATCTTCGCCTTGAAAAGTCGCGCAATATTCGGGCGTTTCGTCGCCATGTAGTTGGATATATTCCAATTTATATTCAAATACGCGGTTCAAAATCGTGTTGTGGTCTTCATTGACAAAAACGCCTACTTTTTCCGGTTTTACGCGCTCGAAAAGCAGATACATCGCTAGCTCATCGACCACGCAGCGCGGTGATTTTTCGTAAAAAATAAAGCCTATTAAATCAATCGGTAATTCGGCGAGGGCTTCGATATTTAGCGCCTCGCGCAT
>CANNZV010001348.1:0-115724 GCA_947561585.1 Caprella mutica
CATTTACAGTGTATATTTGGTTCATTTACAGTGTTCATTTGGTTCATTTACAGTGTATATTTGGTTCATTTACAGTGTATATTTGGTTCATTTACAGTGTACATTTGGTTCATTTACAGTGTATATTTGGTTCATTTACAGTGTACATTTGGTTCATTTACAGTGTATATTTGGTTCATTTACAGTGTACATTTGGTTCATTTACAGTGTATATTTGGTTCATTTACAGTGTACATTTGGTTCATTTACAGTGTATATTTGGTTCATTTACAGTGTACATTTGGTTCATTTACAGTGTATATTTGGTTCATTTACAGTGTACATTTGATTCATTTACAGTGTACATTTGATTCATTTACAGTGTACATTTGATTCATTTACAGTGTACATTTGATTCATTTACAGTGTACATTTGGTTCATTTACAGTGTACATTTGGTTCATTTACAGTGTATATTTGGTTCATTTACAGTGTACATTTGATTCATTTACAGTGTACATTTGATTCATTTACAGTGTACATTTGATTCATTTACAGTGTACATCAGTTTTAAAGCGGTTCTAAAAAAATCTGATCTCGGAAAATTCGGTCTCGTTCTATAATGATTTTTATTAAAGATCAATAATAGAAAAAATTGAAATTACGAATTCTATAATGAGTAGTATATTTATATAAAGCGGATAACATTATTAACCGATGTAAAATGATACGTGATTTTGGCAATTTTGACTTATGTATCAGAGGACGTGACACCCCCCCCCCCTAAACCCCCCTGTCAGGTCACTAAACAATCATTAAGTGCTCAGAACAACAAACTAGCGGATACAACAAACTACATAACGATAATTTTATTGAAAGGCCATTTATAATTCCGAGACTGTAATTTCTGGCCACCTTTCATAGGATAGCGCTAGGGTTATACTACGAGGTCCCAGATTTTGTGGTAGGTAGGCTATAGGCTTTATTTGCTATCACCTCTTCATTTTCCTCTTCCATCCGTGAGTGTAGCCACTGGTGCTTGTGTTTTTTTTTGTCACATTCATTGGTAAGTGACTGCTTCATGGTGTAGCTTTTCCGCTTCCATGAGCTTGTCACTGTGGGTGGTAGGTGACTTGAAATGGTAACAAAAGCCCACATGAGAAAATCCTTAGCGACAAAAACCCACACTGACAAAAACCCACACCGACGAAATCTTATCAGCAGTACCAAAGTATTACTCTAGACTAGGGAAACTGCGAGTAAATCTAAATCAATTTTAGGTTGTAGTTGTTTTCCTGGAACAAGTTAAATACAATATACAAATAAGGAACTACAAAACATTTCGGTTATTTTACAGTTAAAGGCTAACTGTTGCTCCAGAGATTGATGAAAATTGAGAATAAAATCTGTATTCAGGACATCAACAACCATACTAATTGACTAATTACACATGTATAAGAGACATACATAATTGTAGCCAAATAAAGTATTTACGAAGAACTTGGCTGTAGAATCTAAGACAATATATAGCAAATTCTACAGAGGCTGATGTTTGACCTTTCGATCAGTAACCTTACATGACAACTGAACAAGACGTCTGCTGGCTACCTGCCGTTTGACTAAATATTCCAATATATACTTAAATTGTAGTACATAAATTAAATAGTTTTAAAACTAAGTTCAGCGATAACAGCGTCCCTAAATTCGGTACATAATACAAATTTACAATGATTCGGTAGAATTCAGGAATACTTATTTTGTTTTTGTCGGTGTGGGCTTTTTTCGAAGTGGGCTTTTGTCTGTGTGGGCTTTTTTCGAAGTGGGCTTTTGTCGGTGTGGGCTTTTATCGGTGTGGGCTTTTGTCGTTGTGGGCTTTTATCGGTGTGGGCTTTTGTCGGTGTGGGCTTTTGTCGTTGTGGGCTTTTGTCGGTGTGGGCTTTTGTCGGTGTGGGCTTTTGTCGGTGTGGGCTTTTGTCGGTGTGGGCTTTTGTCGGTGTGGGCTTTTGTCGGTGTGGGCTTTTGTCGGTGTGGGCTTTTATCGGTGTGGGCTTTTGTCGGTGTGGGCTTTTGTCGGTGTGGGCTTTTATCGGTGTGGGCTTTTGTTGCATTGGCTTTTGAGCTAGAGATTTTGTCGTGTGGGCTTTTGTCCTGGTCCCAGGTGACTTTAGTTCATGGAGCCACTTTCCTTTCTGACTGCTTCTTCCAGTCGTTTGTTTTAATTTCTTAGATAATTTTTTTTCAAATAATGAAAAATAATTATTGTATATATATTCTTCATCAAACAATAGTAACGGTTTTTACCTCATAAAAACAATATCAACTGTTTACCTAATAAAACAGTATTAACAATAATTACTTCATAAAACAATATTAATAGTTATAACTGATGAGCATTTATGGCAGAACTAAAGAAAATTCCTTATCTTATACAGTCTATTTCATTACTCAGGACTTTATACTATTCACTATACAGGTTTTTATTATAGAGGAGTTCATTGGGTACTAGAAAAATTCGTGGCGGGGATAATTCGTCGTGGACAATTCGTCGCCTTATTTTCTTTTTTGCCAGATTTCATATCATCGATTTTTTCATATTACATTTCGCCAAGATATTCGCCATAGTTCCATTCATTCCAAATCTTCAAATTAATAAATGATATAATATTCACAAAAATTGATATATTCTACAATATAAAAACTTTTCTGATGAATAAGTAAAATTCCATTATTTAGAAATAAATTAATCAACATTCCGAAATGATAAATTAAATATTTGATATTAATATAAACACAGCTAATCATATTATAATTCTTCTTGTTCTTCAGCTCATACTATACAAGCACTTTCACCGCCGCATTATCACTGCCCTGTTTCCGCTTCTTGAAATTTAATGTATACTAGGCAGTGAAAACGTGGCGTATCCGACGCGGTAGAAACGCTTTGCAAACAGTACTGGGCTGTGAAAACGCGGCAGATACGCTTTGCAGTCTTAACACGGCATATTCTATAATTTTTTCTCTCCCTATTAAATTCATATCCAGAAATAATAATTCTAGAGCAATATTTTCTTCCCATGCTCTGAAGCGGAATATTTGTTTTTTGTCGTTAACTGTGATCAATAAAACTGAACTTGTTTAAATTATAGAAAAATGAATTATATGAAATTATTTATGACTAAATAACGTGCACTCGGTAGAGCGCATACCTTTGACGCCGCTTATCCGTTTGCTATCAAAATCTAATTAACTGGTGACCAATCGTCCCACCAAGTTTCATTCAATATGGTTCAATACTTTTTGAGTTATGAATTTATAAATGACCTCGACCTTGACCGGATCGTTTCCAAAATTCTACCAGCAGATCACTGGACATCAAACAATCGTTTCACCAAATTTCCGGCAATTTGGTTGAATTCTTTTTCAGTTGAGCGAATAACAAGATGATAAACTAATAAATAAATGCCGTCAATAATATAACCTCCGCATACTGCGAAGGTAAAAAACACATAGAAATAGAGGACATTCATAGAAACTAGAAGACACCTAATAACAATAAAACACATGTGATTTTGTTACATATGTGGATGTAGAATTATTCTAGAGAATGAATGTGGCAATCTATAGGTACCTAGTAACCAATTTTCTAATTTTTGTCTCATATTTTAATATTTAATAGATTAATCGAATTATTAATAACTAGTGTATTTTCCCGTTAAAAATAACGGGTCATCATCAATACCAATTTATCACCAGTTATTAGGTTACTTTTAATTAATTCAATTAATATGTATTAAATTTTCTCCACAGTCTAATTTATTTTATAGATAAAACACATTTAGATATTGAATAGAAACTGGGGAATTTAAATATCAAGTCAATATATTCCCGTGCGTATCATTGCTACATTCTTCATGTTTAATACCCGTCGTGTAAAAGCAGACACTAAATAAATAAACACACTATGGAAATTATTAGTATAGATAATAAACTATACTCAGTTTAGGATAGATAGCTGAAATAGAAAGACGGTATCCAACATACAACCATTGGTCATAAAATTCATTGTCAGGTCCAGGTTTTCTACCCTTCTCCTGATAATGAATAGAAATCTTTCTATTCGAAAGCTTGAAACCAAAAATACCTTCAACGCAGAGTTCAAATAACCTCTAATATTATGGATTTCCCGTTGAGTATGAATCTTTTCAATCAAATGTTACTTATGTGTTGCTTGATTTCATGGTAAGTTCTCCTTTTAATTAAATTAATACTTCAATTCTTTCAGGAAAACTGAAGTAAAAGATGATTTACTGCAGATTGTTTCAATTCGAAGATGGCCACTCTCTTAGAGCACTACAGTCTTCTACTGTACTGTATTAATCTATGTGAATTCTATTTCTAATAAAAGTATGAAAGAGTTTCTGATGCAGTATAATTATTGATACTTAACTCCTAATATAAATTTTTAAATTAGTTTGGAACATCAAAATTTCGATATTTTTTGAATAATTATTTTTTTCAATAAAATGGGAAACCCATTTCTCCATAAAGATTTTTTTTTTAATCTTTCCATTTACCTAATTTCATTTTAAATGGTTGAGTCTGATTTGAATATAAAAAAGACGCGAAATTTTGAAAACAATTCACCTTCTAACTTTTATTCCTCCGCTCTTTAGGAATAATTCGATTGAATATTCCATTTAGGCGAAATATTTTAAAATAACAAAGAATAAACGTATATATTTGCTCAATTTATATTCTGCTTATTTAGAAAGGGAAGTAAAATATAATTTCTCATCGGGGAAGATTAGAATAATTTTCCGTGAATACAGAATGCTTCAACCGCATTCAACAGAGCATTTGTTATTACCTAACTGTGGCTGCAGCCGCTAGATTTGGGGACAAGTGACAATAATTTGGAACAATTCTATCACTCTATTTTATTTTCTCGAACAAACAGAGCATATCTGCTTCAAAATTAAATGTTGTCAGAAATTTTGTTCACCTACTCTATAAAACTCATTTATATTTTGTGTAATTATAGTAACAGTCATTTATTGGAGAAAAATGTTATAAATGTTTTTGAAATGTTATCCGCATGCTATTAGTATACTTTATCATCTTCATGAAAATGAAATTAATAAAGACTTATGGAATAATGATCATATTCAAAAAGTGATGATAAATTAAAATAATATAATTTAATATCAATCATTTATCTTAAAAATTTTGATATGATATGTCTTAGTTGATTCAATTCATAGTAATAAAGTTGCATCTAATGTAAGAATATAAACAATTATAATAATAACTTTTTCATAATATCCCGCTGTGAACATCTTCTTTGCTGTAACATCTTCTTTGCTGTAACATCTTCTTTGCTGTAACATATTCTTTGCTGTAACATATTCTTTGCTGTAACATCTTCTTTGCTGAAACATCTTCTTTGCTGTAACATCTTCTTTGCTGTAACATCTTCTTTGCTGTAACATCTTCTTTGCTGTAACATATTCTTTGCTGTAACATCTTCTTTGCTGCAACATCTTCTTTGCTGTTACATCTTCTTTGCTGTAACATCTTCTTTGCTGTAACATATTCTTTGCTGTAACATCTTCTTTGCTGTAGCATCTTCTTTGCTGTAACATCTTCTTTGCTGTAACATCTTCTTTGCTGTAACATCTTCTTTGCTGCAACTTCTTCTTTGCTGTTACATCTTCTTTGCGGTAACATCTTCTTTGCTGCAACTTCTTCTTTGCTGTTACATCTTCTTTGCTGTAACATCTTCTTTGCTGTAACATATTCTTTGCTGTAACATCTTCTTTCCTGCAACATCTTCTTTGCTGTTACATCTTCTTTGCTGTAACATCTTCTTTGCTGTAACATCTTCTTTGCTGTAACATCTTCTTTGCTGTAACATCTTCTTTGCTGTAACATCTTCTTTGCTGTAACATCTTCTTTGCTGTAACATCTTCTTTGCTGCAACTTCTTCTTTGCTGTTACATCTTCTTTGCTGTAACATCTTCTTTGCTGTAACATATTCTTTGCTGTAACATCTTCTTTGCTGCAACATCTTCTTTGCTGTTACATCTTCTTTGCTGTAACATCTTCTTTGCTGTAACATCTTCTTTGCTGTAACATCTTCTTTGCTGTAACATCTTCTTTGCTGCAACTTCTTCTTTGCTGTTACATCTTCTTTGCTGTAACATCTTCTTTGCTGTAACATATTCTTTGCTGTAACATCTTCTTTGCTGCAACATCTTCTTTGCTGTTACATCTTCTTTGCTGTAACATCTTCTTTGCTGTAACATCTTCTTTGCTGTAACATCTTCTTTGCTGCAACATCTTCTTTGCTGCAACAGCTTCTTTGCTGTAACATCTTCTTTGCTGTTACATCTTCTTTGCTGTAACATCTTTTTTGCTGTAACATCTTCTTTGCTGTAACATCTTCTTTGCTGCAACATCTTCTGTGCTGTAACAGCTTCTTTGCTGTAACATCTTCTTTGCTGTAACATCTTTATTTATTAATTTTATTTATTAAACTCAACACAAAGCAAATTACAGATAATATCAAATGGTATAAAATGAGACATCCCGTATAAGTTAAAAACTTGAGGGATAAAAGTATAAAATAGGAATAGTAAGAATAGTTAAAATGTTACATTTGGGTTATATACAAAGTAAGAAAATAGTTGACTAGTTAATAAAATGACTATCATTACTACATAAAATCATCATAGTATTTTTCCATAATAAAATCTTTGTACAGCTTTTTAAAAGAATAATTAGACATTTGTAATTCTAAAAAAGTGGGGTATTCATTAAAAAGCTTGATAGCTTGGAAAATAGTAGACCGTTTTTCTACTTCTAGTCTAACTGGAGGTAAAATAAATTTAAAAGTTCGGGTATTATGGTCATGCTGTGGTAAAAACTTGCTAAAATACCTTCCTAA
Source organism: Caprella mutica (assembly GCA_947561585.1). Classification (NCBI taxonomy): domain Eukaryota; kingdom Metazoa; phylum Arthropoda; class Malacostraca; order Amphipoda; family Caprellidae; genus Caprella; species Caprella mutica. The sequence continues at coordinate 6,926 of CANNZV010001348.1, forward strand.
CAAACTAACATCATCATATAAAGCGCATCTAATAAATTTCAATAAAAAATAATTACAAAGGTCCTCAAATTTTAAAAGTTTAAGATCGAAGAACATTTTACTGGTAGAAATTAAAGGAACATGATTGACATTGTGTTTAACTTTTAAAATAATTCGTAAAATTTTATTCATTAAAATTTGAATTCTATTAATATGAACATGGTAGGTTTTTCCACAAATAATAATTGACTATTAATTAGTGCAGGTGAAGCTGCATAAATACTGCCTTGGATTTGGCTAAGTCTAGTGCAAATATGGGTACAATGGTTAGAAAATTTGAGTTTATTGTCAATAAAAACTCCTAGATATTTAAAAACCTCCACCCATTCGAGTAAAACATTATCAAAATATACAAGTGGATAAGATGCAGGATGGGAGGGAGAGAATAGCATTAGTTTAGTTTTCGCAGTATTTGGGGTTAATTTGTTCATAGCTAAAAACATCTCAAGTTTCTCGATAAAATTAACTAGTTTAAAAGTAGCTTCATTAAAATCAGATCCAGCAAAGTAAAATACAGCGTCATCAGCAAACAGGGTACATTCAATTCCTAGGTTTTTACTAAAGTTACATATGTCATTGATAAAAATGTTAAAAATTTTCGGCGAGATCACCGAACCTTGGGTGAGACCTACATTGATAGTTCTAAAAGTTGATTTTGACTCGTTGATCTGGACATATTGTTTTCTAATATTAAAATAACACATTAAAAAATCGTTAAAATGTCCTCTAATTCCATAATGACTAAGTTTTGATGATAAAATGTCAAATCCACTGTATCAAATGCCTTTTTCAGGTCTAAAAATGAAGCCATTGTGAATTTTCTTTGATTAAAAGAATTTAAAACGAATGAATTTAATTCCAAGATAGCAAGAGATACAGTGGATTTTTTCTTAAAACCATACTGGTGGTCAGAAATAAAATTCTTTTTAGTTATAAAATTGTCAAGTCTAGAATAGATCAATTTTTCAAAAAGCTTATTAAAAAGAGAAAAATTAGAAATGGGTCTAAAATTGTTAACATCTTCCGTACTACCAGATTTAAAAACAGGGGTCACTCTAGCTACTTTAAAAACATCTGGAAAAACTCTACTATTAAAACTAGTATTGAAAACATGACATAAAATTGGACAGATAAAATCTAGGGTTCCGATCAATAACTGTGGCTGAACTTCATTTTTATTAAAATGTTTATTTCTGAAAGACAAAATAACGTTACGAATTTCTGTTTGAGTAATTGGAGGGAAAGAGCATACATTAGGGACAGGAGGAGCGTAAATGAGCAATAGAGAGTTTACAGTTGGTAATTCTCTAACTAATTTATTAGCAATGTATGCAAAAAAGTCGGTAAAATAGTTTGTAGTTTCAACTTCATTTAAAAAAACATCATTTCGCTTAATTTTAAAAGAATTCACCTTAAAATTTCTATTTAAAATATTATTAATTTGTTGCCACAGGTATTTGCTATTATTTCTATCATTAATTTTTTTCTGATAAAACACCTCCTTAGCCTTCCTAACTAAATAATTAAGAGCATTTCTAAAAAATGTGTAAGATCTACGAGTTATCACACTACGTCTAGAAAGTATTAAAAGTTTATTTTTCTTTCGAATTAATTGACATATCTCCTCAGTACACCATTCCTTGTGGTTTTTCTTTGTTTTGTTTCGATTAAAATGAAGTAAAGGGAATTTAGAATTAAAAACATGGTATAATTTGTTAATAAAGTTGGAGGCTAAAATATTTGGATCTTCAGAGCTATTGTCAAAAAATTCTATCTGAGAAACTAATGAAATAAAATCGTCAACTCTACCTACATCATTAAATTGTCTAAAAGTGAATGGCTGAGAGGTAGTTCTAGATATATGTTTAAAGGAATAAAAAGCTGGTAAGTGATCGGGTATTTCAACATTGAAAACACCTGATCTTGAATGTTCACTATTGGAAATAAAATTGCACCAGATATGGTCTATTAGAGAATATTTAGTGATAGGGTTATTGGGTGATAATCTAGTAGGTTTATTCAGTACAGAGAAATAATTAAAACCGGACATGATAGAATTGAAACTATTTATGTTATGATCAGATTGTGGATTAAACAAGTTAATATTAAAATCTCCGCATAAAATTGAATTACTAGTACCAAAAACATCTAAAACATCTATAGCTAAAATATTATTAAAAGAGTCAATTGAGAAGGAGGGTGGACCGTATATTGCACATAAATTAAAATTTTTGCCTGCACTACATATATTTAAGGACATTATTTCAATTTCACTCCTAATAAAAGATAAGTTTGGGATACTTAGAACTTTGTGCTTTTTATTAACATAAACAGAAATTCCGCCTCCTCTCCGGCCTCTGTATATACTGAATTTGTTAAAACCTTCTAAATTAAAAGTGTGATCAGTGAGATCTGACAACCACGTCTCAGCTAAAACTATTATGTCAAAAGGGAGGATATTCAGGGCTAAAAAACTTTCTAATATAGGGAAATTTTTCCTACAGCTTCGAATATTGACATTTAAAATATTAAAGTGATTGGATTTTAAAAAGTTATCGTTTGCAAAGTCATCTAGATTAAAATTAGAGCACTGCACAATGCACATTAGGTATATTTACACCTGGTATTTCTCATAAGACTGTGGAATATAAATACAATTAATTGTGAAATGCTACTATCGAGGTTGGTGAATGCTTCTATAGAGTTAACGTGGTTCACCTTACTCTCTGCAGTTACCTTGCAACAAACATTTCCGTTGAAGGAATACACAGCATGCAGTTTGCCGTCCTTCTTCAGGTTCCTAAGCTTGAATAGAATACTTGATCTGGCTTTAGTCAAGTATTCGTTTGCGAAGATATTGAGAGGCTTGGTTAACCTAAATGATCGAAGAGTAGAGTTTTTAACCGATGTTGAAGAAAGTTTAATTTTAAGGTGTTTCTTCTCTCTGCCAACAATTGCGCAACTAACAATTGAGGAGATGGGAATTATACCTGGCTGGGTAAGACTAATCTCTTTAGTTAGATTTTCCTTAAGCTGATCAGGCGTTCTTGCAGGATTTTCCAGGTGACTTTTAATAACTTTCGAGCAGATTTCACCTTCAAAATTAATATAGTCACCAAGATTATTTTGCTCCAGCTGGTCAATCCGGTTATCAATATTAGTGATATTGATTATAGAGGCAACTGGTTGAAATGAAGGGGCAACTTGTTGGATTGAAGGGGGACTGGAATCAGTTGTAGGAGACTTAGGTTGGCGAAGTACATCTGCATAAGATTTTCTTTCGTTGTAGTGTTTTCTGAAATTTTTGTTCTCCCGCTCAAGATTATCCAGATGGTTGAGAACTTTTTCATTAAATGAACACAACTTGATCAGGGTGTCATTAATAGTGATGAGGTTATTGTTGTTTAAGCTGATCGTTGATTTAGGGGGGCGGCCAGCTTTAGGTTTGCTATTGAACTCTGGCTTGTATTGATTGAGTAGGGTTATTGTATCTGCCATAGATTTAAGTTCGTTTCTCAAAGAAAGCGAACCGACCATAGCTACGGAACTTCCAGAAGAAGAAGAGCAGAAACACTAAAGTAGAAAAATCAGCAAATATCAGGAGCGGCACACGTCTGTTCACTGTGGTGTCTCGTGCAATTTTTTTGGTTCTTTGCTGTAACATCTTCTTTGCTGCAACATCTTCTTTGCTGTAACATCTTCTTTGCTGCAACATCTTCTTTTCTGCAACATCTTCTTTGCTGCAACATCTTCTTTGCTGTAACTTCTTTGCTGCAACATCTTCTTTGCTGCAACATCTTCATTTCTGCAATATCTTCTTTGCTGCTCATTGGAATTACCAAATGTATAACTACAGGAACAAGAGTTGTTTCTCACGTTCCTACTTATGTATTCTGGTTCGATTTCTCTTCGATGTCTTCAAAACTCTAGCATAGTGTGGAAAGAAAAAACTCAAGAAAAAAAAATTAGATACAGAAGACGACTGGAATCCATATTTTTAAAATATGAATGATAATCATGAGTCTGTGATAAAATTATAAATGAATTTAATAGTGAAACAGTGTAAATTTCTCACTACTTTTATTTAACTAATATATAAAAATGTTTAGATTTAAATAATTCTAATATACTAATGTTTTAAATAATTCTAATATACTAATGTTTTAAATAATTTAAATTTTTCTGATATACTTAAAAGATAGTTAAATAATGTCAGTATTAAATACATAATTATTTTATTTCTAATATACTTATGTTTTAAATTTGAATAATTCTAATATACTTAAAAGACAGTCAAATAATGTTAGTGAAATCTTTAGATTTTATTGCAAATGTTCATACCACTTGAATTTAATAAATATATATCAATGAAATTAGTAGAGTTTTATAGGTGAGTTTCGTGATTGGCAGGTGCAATTCTATTACCCCTCCTGATAAAGGGAGTAGCCTCTATTGTGCACATTTTTTTAGTCATTAGTCTTTAAATTTTCTAAAACTGGTGGCCATTCATGACAGACTGAAGAAAATTTGTTCATTATTGTCAAAGTCACACGAGCAATTTTGGAGCGTTTTCGACGCTCCAAAAGTGTCACGTGACATGGAAATGGGGTTAATAATAATAACAAAATCGCTGTGAAAACGTTGGTGTGACATTGCCCTAAAGAGGTGACGTGGTACTGCGCAACGGAATTCAGAGAGAGAGAGAGAGAGAGTGAGAGAGATGAGGAGACATACGATGCTTCCAGTCAAATTCCTTTTTATAATCATAGTTAAAGGTAAACGAAGTTATAAGGGGTAATATTAGACAATCATTTCAGATATAAATAGGGAGTCTATCTTTGAGGGTCGTAGTCAAGATACGTAAATAATAAAATATACATAAAATTAAACTTGATCAAACATTATTGTTTCGAAATGGTGCCAGGACTCTACACTCTCACTCACTATACAGTTTTTCATTATAGCAGAGTTATACTGTAATAAGGTTATGAATGGAAACGTTTTCAGTTGAATGCACGTATTGATATATGTATAGAATATTATAGAAAAAATTTCAATTATTTACTTTTTACAACAGATTCACTTATAACACAAATATGAATAATTATCATTATTTTCACTTCATGCTATTTCACTATTAACTTTCGTGTACCTAACTAACTTGTCTTAGTGGAAGCATTATAACTGCTGCAGTTCCAATTGGAAGGAATAGTCACCTTTAAGGAGATTTAACACCATTAAGAGTATCGAATGCATTAATGCAATTAGAATGTTGTAGCATGACGATAGGGTTTACCATCAGAACGTTGTAGCGTGTTTGGTATACAAAATTTCCGAGATGCAAAAAATTCCGAGGTATAGAGAAATATGAGATATGAAAATATCTGCGATGATATGAAATTCGGTATTATGAAAAGATCCTAGATACAAAAATATCCGAGATTACATAAAAATCTGGGATTACAAATCCAATGATAAAAAATCTGAGAAATTATATTTAAAAAATCAAGATACTTATAAAATACGATAGTTGGTATTTTTTAACGGGTAATACACTAGAAAAGTCTTGACCGAAATATGATTAACAGAAAAATTACAAATCTGGATAACGGAAAATTCGAAAATTCTTTCAAAATACTGGATAAGGCAATTATTTCACATGGGATGTTTTTTTCATCAAAATTTCAGCATTAAGCATCCAAAATAAGTGGACATACAAAAACATATGTTTACTCAGTCGTAGCTTGTTTTTGTGCACCGTTTTTATTGCTGCGGCATGAGAAAAACGTCTGTGAGAAAGAGACCTAACAGAAATATCCAAATATATTTCTTTAAATCAGATATTTTAAAAATATCTTTTAAAATATTTTTCTAAAAATTTAAAAACCCGTCATTCTTGACGGGTGACTCGCTAGTCATCCGCTATAAAATATGTCACGCTATAACATTTAATTACAACTTTATCCGTAACTAAAATAATTCTTCGGAGAACAAAATTCCAAATATACGAAAATTCCACACAATAGAAAATATCCGTCATAAAAAAAACTGGATAACAAAAAAATCCGAGATCCGAAAAAATCCGGAGTAAAAGTATGAGTACAACAAAATACGAATTACAAAAAATCGAATTACAAGGATCAGAAAAGTCTGATATAGGCTCACTAGGATTAAATGAAATCTTGAAAACAGAAGAACTAACAAATCAGGATATAAAAATATCAGATTTTGAATACTTCTTTTTAAATCTTGACAATTTTAAGAACAAATACAAAATTACAGTCCGTCCTATTTGATGGGTAACTCACTAGGATCTAGTATATCCGTACTTTTGTGAATTGCAAGAGGAAAATTAATTGGGACGTGAGGTACATATTCATCAACTGAATAACTACATCATCAAAAGAAAAAAACAGAATAAATGAGAAGAAGTGTAGCTCACTAGTTATATTTTATATGACAAAGTTGATCTTGCTGATGTTATGTATTTCAAAACAGTAAAACAGTGACCCTTTTGTTCTTGATTTGGAATCCATGATTCAAGCTAACACCATTTTATTGCTGCTTCTTAAAATTGTAAACATTCTTCAATTACTGGTTTTAAAATTTTATAGAAAAAATATAAATTTGCAGCTGTTGGCAATGTCACTAACCGTGACCGGACAATTGCCACCCGCGGACAATTGACACCCCCGGACAATTGCCACCCGCGGACAATTGACACCCCCGGACAATTGTCATCCGCGGACAATTGACACCCCCGGACAGTTGCCACCCGGACAATTGCCACCTCCGGACAATTGCCACCCACATATTTATCATCAGGCCACTTAACTTCAAAAATGGAGATGAAATATGTATATTATTTTTGTAGGATTAATTATTATTTGTATACATTATAAGATAAGAAAATTCATTACACATTTAATATTTTCCTTTTTGAGTGACTGCATTCACAGAGTAGCTTTTCTGCATCCATGAGCATTGTCACCCACGGTGGTAGATGACTTTGTTCATGGAGCCACTTTCCTTTATGACAGCTTCTTCAAGTCCCTTGTATTTAATTTCCTTTTGATGTCAGTGATATAGTCATTAGTAAACCCAATTTCTGGAGCAGACGATATTCCATTAATAGAATTAAAATATCTCGCCCGGAATAGGTCTTTATTTATAATTATTCGCTAAAGGAAAAACAATAGGTATTTATATTACTACCAGAAATATAATTTACAAGTTAAGAATCCTTACAATTTAATTAGGGTTGTGACAATATGTTTTTAAAATCCTAAATCCTGAAAATGTTATAGACGAAGGGAATTAAACAGTTTTGAATCGTTCTGAAGAAGTGGTATAAAGTATTCAATAACATAAGATTTAAAAAATATAAGATTTAAAAAGCACATTCAGAAACCGAATAATATTTTTTTAATCTTATATTGTATATAATTAATAATTAATCGTACAACAGTAATATACATATTTTATCACAATTTTTAAAGTTAAGTGGCCTGATATTTATTATTTGGGTGGCAATTATCCGCGGGTGGCAATTGTCCGCGGGTGGCAATTGTCCGCGGGTGGCAATTGTCCTAGCACCGTCACTAACGCCTGTTGTTTTTGGTGCAAATTTGTACCAAAAGATGATAACCAACCCAGATAAAATTTAAGAGAGTGTCTTCGATGATTTAAGAGCGTTTATGGCAGAGAGAATAAAACGTAGACGAAACACCGATAAATTGCCGATAAATTCTCATCGGCGATTGACTGTATAGGATTATCGAATGATCTTCAACGAATCATAGTTGATTATACTTCCTCGAATTGAAGAGGAGATATCTTCGATGAATCTTCGGCGAGTTATGGAAGACTCATCTTCCCTGAATTACAGCAGGCAGCTCATAGATGTATCTTCGGCGAGTTATGGAAGACTCATCTTCCCTGAATTACAGCAGGCAATTCGTAGATGTATCCTCGGCCAGTTATGGAAGACTCCTCTTCCCTGAATTACAGCAGGCAATTCGTAGATGTATCTTCGGCCAGTTATGGAAGACTCATCTTCCCTGAATTACAGCAGACATGTCTTCTATGATCATCGACGCGTTATGATAGACACATCGTCCCCTAATTATTCCAGGAATGAATTATAGCAGACACGTCTTCGATGAATATCGCCGAGTTACGACAGACTCATCTTCCTCGAATAATAGCGGACATTTCTTCGATGATCTTCGGTGAATTGTATGAGTTATCATATACATTTAAAGGTGTCCGTGATTCAAAAATTGTAATTACAGTATATTACATATTTTCCATCATTTAGAATAAAAAAGAAAAGATACTAAAAAAAAACTTATTAAATAATATTATTCATAAGAACTTAAAAAACACGTGGGTTATCATATTGAATAAATCTCAACCAAATCCTTCTTCTGCCATGTCCAAGATGGCTCATTGGATATGTCGCTGACTTCAATTCTCCATGAGACTACTGTCGCAGGAACGAGTCCCGGCCACACCACTTGATTTCTTTCTTCATTTTTCCATTTAATATGTATATAAAAATATGTAACATTGAACTATTAGATATAAAGTCAAACGTGTACCCTACATGATGTAAAGTGAAAAATAAAACAAAATTGTAAATACCTTTCAAATGATAATTTTTATTTTTATTAACCCTATAAATTGAATAAATCTGCTTAAAATCATGCTTGAATCGCCAATAATATGGAGGTGATTATGTGAATTATTTTCGTATGAATCTTCCATGAAACGGCTTAAAATCGCACTTGAATCATCGTTGATTTAAGGACGGTTACAGTCGGTTATGCATGTGCTTCTTCGATGAATCGACGATCATCCTGCCTTATTTTATACGAAAAATCTTGGATAAAACGGACACTTCTTCGAATATATATCGATGATTCATCGTCAATATGCCGATACATGTTTAGATACTCTTCCAAAAATCGGCTATAAATCGGCCTTAAGAATCAAAAGGGAACTGCCCCATTAGAGGTTCCAGATTGATTTTATACACTTAGTTTAAACCAAGGAATCATTAGAATATTTTATCTCTTCTATTGTAAAGATAGTTTTAAAAATTTTTAAACACATATTTCTCCTCTGTATCAATTTCAGTTTATTTTCTAATAGCTACATTCTGTACAAACTAAAGTAACTGAGTTATGTACCACAAATACTCCATTCAGTTACTTTCAGTCAGAGATTTCGGATCACATTGATCAAAGTTCATTGAATCTAAAGTTAGTGTAACTTGTTTGTGTCATCGACTGGTGGAATATCTAACTTTAGAGTGGCGTCATGCCTCTAATATTCTGTGTTACAGCGTCCTATGTATCATACAAATGAAATAATTGATGAGAAATACCGTCAATGATTATTTTAATCCAATTAGATTGGTAGGATTACTTTCCAATTAAATCTCATCAATATTTAGGCTGCCGGCTCATCAAAAACTAAATAGCGAGAAGTTTTCTATAGTCTTTTTCTGGTTTTTATGTCTGCTACGTAGCATTACAATGTATTGCACATCTCGCCTGCCAGCCTCTCGCTATATCGCTTATGGTGCACTTTTATTTCTCTAAGCTACTTAAGGGGATGGTTTCCGGTATTTAGGATGTACCAATAATACTTGTCCGATTGAGCTGAGATTTTAACATAAGGTGTAAAGTGAAAAGAAATCATATGCTCTCTTGTGAGATTTTTTCATTTTGGGGCCCCCTCCCCCGTGGGGGTCGAAAAACCTTCTTTTTCGACCCACCCCCCGGGAAACTATAGAACGGCTTGGGGGTTGGTGCTACAGAAAAATTTATTGAAGCTAATATGTTCTCTACTACTATCCTAAGGTCGTGGTGCAGCTTTTTTTTTGAATTTCTATCTGAAAATTTTTTTATTTGAATTTTAAAAAAAATTGTCATATTTTTTTTTTTTTTTTTTTCAAAAAAAATTAAGTTTATAGAAAAAGTTATAGGAAAAGAGCTTCACCACGACCTTAGGAATTTCGGTCTGAACATATTAGCTCTTATACATTTTTCTGTAGCACCAACCCCCAAACAGTTCTATACTTTTGAACGTGGAGAATTTGAGAAAAAATGGTACTGAGATAATGGAGGAAGAAAACTATTTTTCAATAAATTTTTTAAATTTAAAAAAAAACTATATGCTTTTCGTCCCAGCCAAGAAGACTGGGACTCTTCAGTTATAACTGAAGAGCAAAACGAGCGCGCACAGAGATTGTTAGTGGGTGAAACCCACTCTCTATAAGAGAATAACTCCCTAACCCCCAAACTGAGAAGCGCGTTTGACACACGTACAAACGTACTAGGTGAATGGAATTTTTTATGAGTTTTCTTTGGTAGATTTGCAGGGTAACTAAATTAAAAAAAAAAACGAAAAAAATGGAAAATACCGGAAACCATTCCCTTAAGACACACTGAAAAAATAGAACAATTTAATTAAGCCACGAAACTGTTTGTGATATTAAACTCTGAAGCGCTATATATTATTCTTATTATTGATATTCTTTAGACTCTGATTTAAACATAGACATTAATAAATATAAAAGTAACGTCATGTTTTTTACGCAGGATGAGAGCAATATATCGTTTCATTTAAGCTGGAGAAATCCTTTGATAAATTAACTCTATAAATGTTTAGATAATTCTTCACATTCATGACAGATAAATGAAAGCCTTTTCACTAATTTTCATTCAGTGAGATGAATTTGAAATTCTAAGACATATTTTATTATTTCCCCTCTGTAACTTTAACTATGTATGGAAAGGGAATTAAAATTAAAGTAACAAAAATCGAGTAGGTATATCAATCATCTTTTAATCACAATCTATTTTATTCATTCAAAATCTTTTTTCCAATATGTCTATTTTTAGTGAATAAATTATTTCAATAAGAAACTACGGTATAACTAGTAACTATTTAATATATGTAAAAAAGAATATATTGTTATATATATTTATCTAATATCTTCATACTATTTTATAAGTTATTTATTCTGTTCATATTTTAGAAAAGTCAGGATGAAATACAAATCTCATTTGTCTTCATGCTAAATTAACTTTATTTTTTGAAACAAATATATCATAGCAAGGCAGTAAAAGTCGTTCTTATTTATGCGTTGACTCGGTGTCACTGAGCACAATTTCTTTGTAATTACATACAAAAAAGAAAAGAGATAAAACTCATGTGATAATTATAATGTCTCATTTCAAATTATTTTGTACATACTATGAGAAAAACAAAGGTTTATATTGATACGCAGTCAAAATGACTGCCAGCTTAATATATATGTAGATTCTATTAGCGTACATTTTTATCCAGCACACGTTAATTAATAATTAGGGTTGTGACAATATGCACTTGCATATATGCAGTATATATGCATTGGGAAATATACTGCATATACAACAGATTTTATGCTTTTTGAGAAAACGCATATGTTTTGCAGATAAAACATATGTATATGCACTTAAAGATTACGCATATAAGAAAAGGCATATGCATTTGAAAGGAAGGCAATTGATATATGCACTTCCAGCTGTTTATATCTTGTGGGTGGATGAACAAACACCCCAATTTATTTGTTATATAATTTTAGGTTTTCTATAGTTTAGTTTTCCTGATGAATATGACTTTAAATTTTTGTTCGAAAATTAGAGAATACAATTAACTATGACGCCATAAAGCTAAAAGTAATACCTACAGTAATATGAATAAAGAGTAGGATAATAATAGTAATGGATTATAGACACAGGTGGTCAGTATATACCTAGTTTCTGTTCTTAAATATAGTATCCTATAGTGCCAACAATATAATATGTCGTTCTCTGAAACAATCGAGTCTTTTGAAATACTTGACATTTCAAATTTGGAGCATTACTATTAAATGCAAATAATTCATAATATATTCAAATGCATATTGATAATTAAGGTTGTGACAATATTCTCATAGGAATATGATTTTTATTCTCAAGATATATTATCTGAATATATTTTTTTATGCTCTGAAATATGCTTTATATATTCCTTTAAAATATGCTTTATATTCTTTTTATGCTCAGTTATGCTTTTTATGCTCAATTCATTATAAGTGCTGCAATTACCTTTATGTTTAAACCTGATAAATGATATTAGCAATCTCCTTAAATCACATTTGGATGCCAGTCTCATGTTTCGGTGTGCAAGAGTTTAAGAGTTTGAATAGGTTTTATTAACTTTAATCATGCCACATGAATTCAATGTGTATATCGTCGGTAGCCGGTAAATTGCTCGAAAACAATTGCTCGAAAACAATTGCTCGAAAACAATTGCTCGAAAGACAATTGCTCGAAAGCAATTGCTCGAAAAACAATTGCTCGAATGAACAATTGCTCGAAAGAACAATTGCTCGAAAGAAAATTGCTCGAAAAACAATTGCTCGAACGAACAACTGATCGAATGAACAATTGCTCGAATTATCAAATTGCTCGAATGAACAAAATTGCTCGAATTATAAAATTGCACAGTTTTCGATTTTATAAAAGTCAGTTATTCATGAAGTGGAGCTGCACCTAACAATGTTTGTTTCTTTTTAGTAATTGATCATTAATCATTCTATAAATGATTTTAATTATTACTCATTCTGCATAATCTTTTTTTAGACCGTTTGTGTCATCTCGTATGTAACATGTGAATTGGAATCATGTGGTGAATCACTACTATTCATGTTTTTTTTTTTCATAAAACCCAAAAATTTTGTAGATTAATTTATTACTAGCCTATCTGTATGTGGCACCTCAATAGGTGAAATAACTCAAAGTTATGGCAGAGTTTTAATAAATCTACATAATTTTTCGGGTTTTATGATAAAATAAAACATGAATTGTAGTGATTCACCACATGATTCCAATTCACATGTTACATACGAGATGACACAAACGGTCTAAAAAAAGATTATGCAGAATGAGTAATAATTAAAATCATTTATAGAATGATTAATGATCAATTACTAAAAAGAAACCAACATTGTTAGGTGCAGCTAAACTTCATGAATAACCGACTTTTATAAAATCGAAAACTGTGCAATTTTATAATTCGAGCAATTTTGTTTCATTCGAGCAATTGTTCATTCGATTAATTGTTCGTTCAAGCAATTGTTTTTCGAGCAATTGTTTTTCGAGCAATTGTCTCTCGAGCAATTGTTCTTTCGAGCAATTGTTCATTCGAGCAATTGTTTTTCGAGCAATTGTTTTCGAGCAATTGTCTTTCGAGCAATTGTATTCGACAATTTACCTAGAACCGTATATCGTCTGACCAAGTTTAGTCACAGTAATATAGGGTTGATAAGCGTTGAAAAGTTGTGAGGATAAAATATTAATGCATTTTCTAATATTAATTTATGAAACTTTCCAATATCGAACCTTGAACAGGTTTTCCAAGCATAACCTGAATTACCAGCTTGTATGTTTCAATAAATTTGGCATGTATTGGTGGGCAACGGTCTTTTAAAATACTTGCATACTTTCTTCCTATTGTTTTTTGTAAATATATATTCGTTAGTTGTTTCTAAGTAAATTTTGTTTAAATGGCATATCTCTGAACTGAGAAATATATCGGTTTCATGATTTTTATTTATTTATTGTTGAAAAGAATATGTTTTATTACTTTTCAATCAAAAGAATATATTTATAATAAAAAGCATATGTTTTTAATAAAAAGAATGTGCTGTATTTCAAATATGCTCGAGATTATTTTTTTATGATAAAAGCATATTGTCACAACCCTATTGGTAATTCATTCAGTTGGGGATTAACGTCTGCTTCGGAACCAAAAGCCATATCGCTGACGTAAAAAGGAAGTTACATACAAGGGAGTAAAAGAAGCAGTCAGAAAGGAAAGTGGCTCTGTGAACAAAGTCACTTACCACCGTCGGTGGATGCAGAAAAGCTACTCCGTTAATGCAGTCACTTACCAAGGAATGTGACGAAAAGGGACACAAACACCGGTGGCTTCACTCACGGATGTATGAGGTGATATTAAATGAAGCCTACGAGCCTACCTAATACAAAAATCTAAGACCTCGTAGTTGAAGAGCATAACCCTAGCGCTATCTTCTAAAACTGCAAGTAGCATTAAAAGTGATATAAATGAAAAAAAGACAATCCATAATCCAAATTGCAACAGTTCGGGGTCCAAGAGATGCAACCCCCTTTTCTTCCATTCACAACAGACAGCTTCAGGAAAGGCATATTGATAAAAGTATATGCATATTTATAAATGCATATGCATATTGGTAAATGCATATATGCAAATTAGTAAATGCATATGCATATTGGTAAATGCATATATGCAAATTAGTAAATGCATATGCATATTGCTATATGCATATGCATATTTATAATTACATATGCATGTTGATAAATGCATATGCGAATATAATAAGCATATGCATTTTAGAAAAACATATGCAAAATATGTAATGTCTCAACCCTATTAATAATACTTCCTGCTAATTTCTGTTTCTTCTCTATATCTCAAACGATAGGACACACGGGTGCTAGGATAATAATTATTCGTTGTGGGGACAATTCATCGCGGACAATTCACCGCGAGGACAATTCGTCGTGGACAATTCATCGCGGACAATTCGTCGTGAGGACAATTCGTCGTGGACAATTCGTCGTGGACAATTCGTCGTGGACAATTCGTCGTGGACAATTCGTTTCGGACAATTCGTCGCCACATTTTCCATTTCACCATATTTCATATTATTAATTTGTTTCATATTTCATTTCACCATTTATTCGACATGAATTCCTTTCTTCTAATTCTTCAAATTAATAAATGATACAACATTTATCAAAGTTGGTATCTACAATACAAAAGAATTGTCTGATTAATAAGTATAATCTTCCGTTATTTCAAGTTAAATTATTAAACAATTGAAATAAATAAAAATAATAAAAAAATAAAATAATATCAAGACTTGGTATAAACAATACGAGTGATTTATAAATGTAAATCGAAAAGCCTCAGATCAAACCAACTCAAATCTCTGGATGCAATTTTGAAGAATTTAAAATGGTGTCATTGATACCAACTAAAATGAATAATAGTTATATCTTTTTACCTTCGAAAAATGCGGGAAGGTCTTATTTTAGCCGTCGTTTATTTATTTATTTATTTATTTTTCATCTTGTTATTCGCTTAACTGAAAAAGTGTTCAACCAAATTGCCTGAAATTTGGTGAAGCGATTGATCCATGTCCAGTGACCTGCTGGTCACTTTTGACATGGTCGAAGGTCAAGGTCATGGTCATTTATAACTCAAAAAGTATTGAACCATATTGCATGAAACTTGATGAGACGATTGGTCAATATGCAGGAACCATTTTGTTAAATTTTTGGGAGCAATCGGGTCAAAGGTCAAAGATCAAGGTCAAGGTCATTTGTAACTCAATAACTCAAAAGTATTCAACCAAATTGTTTGAAATTCGATGGTACAATTGATCAATGTCCAGGAACCATCTGTTAGAATTTTGGGAACGATCCGGTCAAAGGTCAAGGTCAAGGTCATTCATAACTCAATAACTCAAAAAGTATTGAACCATATTGCATGAAACTTGGTGTGACGATTGGTTATTATCCAGTTAGCAGTTCATTAAATTTTGGGAGAGAACGGGTCAAAGCAGCGGCGAAGAAATGCGCTCTACCGAGTGCACATAATTTATTTTTCATATATTCTCGTGGAAAAAGGAGGAGCTTAGCAAAAAGTCTGGTGTAAAGACTTAAAAAACCCTGCGTGTGTACGGCTCTTTAGAAGCTTTAGTGATTTACCCACCTATATTTTGAGTTCCACATCTCCCTCATTGGCTACAACTCTAAGGGGCTAGTGTTCCTGACACTAATTACTACTCGTGAGTTTAATCGAGTGAGAAATTCTAGATAAGATTTTAAAGAGAGGTTCATCAAACACGATATACAATATTGTGTGATATATTAAGTATTAAACATTAACTAAGACTTAATTAGAAATTAACGCATGCAGAGAACACCTCTGATATATAATAGTGGTTTGTCTTCTATATTAAAAGATGCAATGTAAAGGTTAATTTATTCTAACCTAACATCGTATGTTTATTTAGTGGATAGTGAACATTTGGTTTATTTGTACATATTATCCATAATTTGGAAATAGTAGTTTTCCATCATATATATAATTCACAATTTTATATTATTCGCCTATCATATTTCAGAGCTTAAAACTAATTAATTATAATTTTGTGGAATATAGCTCTTATATATGAATTTTGTTGATGTAATTTATATTTTGTTTCACATCATTCTGTAAATGTATTTTATATCATAAAGAAGTAATATGGAAAATGAGGCGAAGGCTTTTTCCCCTCATTAAAATGTGGAAATTTGAAGCAAATTTCCCTTTGATAATCACTTTAAAGACTCCGTAATGATCACGAGAATTATAGCAATTATAGCGTACATTTTACATTATATATCAACCAATTATTCTGCATGGTGAAAGTAGTGTAAGTAATTATTCATAGTTTAGGTTGGTAAAGTTGTTCTTGAGAAGTGCCTTATATTAATAATGTACACTCCTTTCGCTGGAGTCTATTAGCATGGATACGCTTGAGAAGTTTGTTTAATATTCCAGAAGTTCAAACATAGAAGTGGATGAACTTATGCAGGGTATGTGATAGAGTTACATGCTATATATAACCTAAATTAAAACTTTTCCACCAGCCTTGGGCTTAATATCTTAGATCTATAGACTATTTTTCTGCTCACTTTCATTGGTGTCAGTCATTTCGTGTGAGATGTGATTTAGAAATTAATAACTCACCATTGTGTTAAAAGTGTAAATAGTTGGTTAAAATTTCAATATTAGTTACCAAACTTTTTCTTTTATACTAATAAGTCACTAAACGATGTTTGAGGGAAAGTAATGTTAAAATTTATTTCCAATTATCATTATAATCAATTTTATTATAAGCTAGAAAATAAAAAAATATTCACCTGTATGTAGTATACACTATACAGTGTGTCTGCAAAAAATGTATCCACGCCATCGAGTATATCTTATAAGTACTATTTATAATTCTTTAATATTAATATACGTATCTCTAGTACCAACCTATTATGCATATTATCGTGAAATGATGAATAATGCAAATTCAAGTCAGAGGATACATTTTTTGCGGACACACTGTACATGTATATTTTCAAAAATAGGTATATAGTATTGTGAACTGCTGTGTTGCTAAGCTCAATTGATAATGCTAATTATCTCTTTAGTCTTTGATAGTTATCTGAATGTTCAATGTGAAATACCAGACATTTGGTATTGATGATAAATGGGATTAACTGAAAGAAACAAACTTTTGAGAATATATAATCAGATTTTGTAAAGTTCTGATTTTTCCATATTAATGAAGTGAATGCGTTATATTATTCAAAGTATTGACCATATAAGTATCCGGTTATGTATAAATGTATCTCCAATACCTTAATTACTTCTAGTTACAAAATGCTTTATATATGAAACCGATGAGTATTATTATTGTGAAAAATAGTGACGCAATATGATCAACTGCGCTTAATTATTCATTAATTACATATCATTCATTGAGTATTTTCAATTAAAACAGTTTCAATTTCTGTAATTGGATTTACCGCAATGTTGAGTGATTTTGAGTCCAGTGTTATACATTTTAAACGCCAATAATCTCCCTAATTATAATCTTAATCCCACTAGTTTAAGAATAGGTATTGTGAAAACTTACGAGTTTTATTATATAGGTGTATATTTCACTAACTGTATAATATTTCAGAATGACATTCGTTGTTTAGAAGACATAATTATAAACTCTTCTGAAATGAAGCCATATAATGCTATACAACGTTTTCCAAGGTTACTTCTGCAAATACTCGACTGTTTTGTTTGCAACTCTTTGAAACCCAGGTTGAGTATGTCGAACCTTACTTTTGATGAATCCCTTTGAAGGAAATCACAGAGTGTGCGATACAGTGATCTTGGCTGCCATCTAATGTTCATGTCGCCATTTGAATTAACCTCTTCTAATCCACCTGTATGGGAACGTTGGAAATTGATCCAATTTTAATTATGTTATCGAAGCTTAAATTGTACACGATTGTCCACGCTGCATTTTTCTCTTTTAGTACATGTAGTGTCCGCTAAACATGCAGTCAATTTAAAAAGTCTATAATTTTTAACTTTTATTGCTAGAAGATTTTATAGTTAAGAATTCCAAATTTTATTTTTTATTTCATCACAAATTTAGCATTACATGACGATTTTTTTATCACATTCTGTATAGTGTATTAGCATGGATTGTTGATGGCATTGCATTTAAACCGGTGTCAAACAAATGTGACACATGACATGTTAAAAATGAATGAACATTAATTTTCTTTACTTGTGTCTCAGCAGATAAATTTCTCACTGATTTTGTTTATCCATTGATAATTAAATTTCTCTAAGCATGTTAATGATGTTTCTGTCCTTGCTATTTTTTGATGGCATTAATTTCTTTTATTTAAATTAAACACAGTACTGTTAATATATCACGCAAGGTAATTTCATTCAACTTTTATTTTACATAATACTGTTCCATATCTTGCCTAAAATTGATGAATTATAGTCATCACAGATCTTTTTTTAAGCATATCCACCAGGATAAGTTTTCTCTATTCCACTGTTGATAGCGCCTTTCTTGTGATAATAAGCCTCTCAGGTTCTACAGACGTACCTTTATAATCACTATAAGTATAAATAATATTAAATTAAATTTCAGATTCTACTTTTTTAAATTAAACCTATTTTAGTCTTTCAGTATAAATAGTTTTCAAATGACAGCCCTTTTTAGATGGGCTATTTTTTGCGGATACCCTGTATTATCTCTTCATTTCCCTCTTATATTCTTTAAAGAAAGAACAGGTGCTAATATTGGGTCCCATTTAATCCCATTTTTTGGAAGAGTTCGTATTCACGAAGTCGCTTTTCCGCATTATCACGAAAATGGTGGCAGGTTACTCTGTTCATGATGCCACTTTCCTATTCGGCTGCTTTTTCGAAGTCTCTTGCATTTTAATGTCGCAGAATCAAACTCTTGTTAAACGTACTCTAATAAATTCAATCGAATTCTTATTATCTAGCCCAATTATAACTTTCATTTCAAGTTCATTCCACCAACTATACGAATTATATTTAAAAGTAAAATGATGTCTCATTTTTTTTCCTATATAAATAATTTACTTCCATTAGTGCTATAGGCTCATAAGAGTCTATTCAATGTTCTTTCGCTATCTGCAGTACATATCTTAATGTGTTTAATGAAATGAATTCAAAAGGTACAGATATTTACCGTTAGTATCTTCTATTATTTATCTTTTCTTGTATGTATGAAGACTGAAATATTACGATTCCATTTCTTTTTAACTCATCCATAATAAAATTCTGTGAAATGTTAGTTTTATCAATAATAGAATTATAGGATAGTTTTTAAGTTTATTCAAATGAAACAAATTTTATATATTACATGGTGTATCATTAAAAGTATTATGAAATAAGTTGAAATGTTATTAAAGCATAATATATTTTGTAAATTATCGCAGAAAAAGGAAACTAAAGCGAATTTTTGATACGATGGGAACCTACTTAATTTTTATATGACTTCACCATTACTTTCATTCTTTTTTCTATATTTATACTTAATACAAATTTTTCTAGATTTTATGATTGAGGCGAAATTTTTCTTGTATACAATCAATAACTGAATTATATATAACTTTTAAGTGACATATGGTAAAAATATCTGATTGTTCACAATGCTCATTGTAAAAGGGACTGTGTGGTTTATAAATTATTGTAAATTAGTTGTGACATTTTATCATAAATTTGACTTAGTGTCATTTACAGAATATTTGTATCCCTTTATGCCCCAACACGACATATAAATTATGTTCCCTTTCAAGTGATAAATTTTTGGAGTTTATTTTTCTTGTGTTATTTTCTCTTCAAACGATCATATTAACTCTTTCTTATTTTACAGCAAATGCGTAAACCTACATCAGTCAAGCATGATTGTGAGTTTTTTTGAAGAAAAAATTTCTGATTTCCTTTTTATTACTTAAAATTCTTCCTTCATTATTATAGGAATATGATTGAAATTCTCGTTTATACAGTTATTGATTCACGGCATAAAGGTTTACGATATATCCGCTGTAGTTGTATTTCTCTGAACAGTATCAACTCCGTTATAATATTGTCGATTACGATAGATAATCGATGTTTTTATTTCAAAATACATTATTTTTGAAGACCATCTTTGGGAACTTTTATTTTATGTTTAATTAGAATCAGCATTCTATCGAATAATCGAATAGATTATCGTAGTGGACAGAGTGTATTTTTATCATCGCATATCTAGAGCAGACGATGAGTGATTATTATAAATTTCCTATTACACATGCAAGAAGCATTTGTTACTGGGATATTAAGGAAATAACACAGGAACGAATCCTTTTTTTCTTTGGTAGGAATGATATGTAATGATACTAAAATATTATTGAAAAATTTTGCAAAGCGTGAGAAAAGAACATGATTTTTTTTTTAAATTACCATAAGCTTCAACTAAATTTAAAGTACACAAACAAGGTAAATAAAACAGTGAAATAACAAATCGTTTTATTGGGATACACTTATGGCAAACTGACTAACAGACAAACACATCGGAGTAAAAAACATATTTGGTCAAACATAATGCAAATAGCTACTATCGGGTAAGCAAGTACAGTAGACAGCTGTCAACTCTGACAGCACCTCCTGACTGTAAGTACGTCAGTGCTGAAAGCTGTCACTACGCATGCGCTAAAGAACACGCTGATAAGCACGGTGAGCGGAACTTGCGCCCTCTGGTGTCCGGCGATGGACTGCATCGCTGCTGGTTGTTCACCTGCAAGAAATATGAATGCCAAAGAAGTTAGTTGGACTGAGAAGATCTGGTAGATTTATATGATATTACATTACTGATAATTGTATTATCTAGAACCTAGAAAATGGGGGTTACAGTAACTACCTAATTTCAAATTCATCTACAATAAAAAATACTCCATACTGATCTAATTATATTTTGATATATATTAAAAAATATTTAGTATGTAATGAAATAATAAATACTATATTTTAGATCTGTAACTATTCGACGAAGGGTTATGGGTATATTCGATTAAATATATTGACTTAATTATAAAAATCCCATTACTAACTTCCCATGCGTATGATTTGAGAAATACATATTACCAAACATCGAATGATAAAGTGACATTTTTTATGATACAGGGAAATAATAATAAATGCATAATAAGTGCTATGCAATTTACTAACTAAGTAACATTCATTTTCCAGATATATAATTAACTGATTTGGAGACTGTAGCTTTGATAGAGCATGTCACCATTTCGAATAGATCTGGTAAAACATTATTTAGATCTCAGGACAGCAGTTCTGACACTTGAAAATGTGTCAGACATTGTCAGACATTTTCTGATAATTCCTGTGCGAGTTATCGCAGACGAATAGTTACCATATACCCACGAAAGTTATGGTAGGAAATATAGAATAGAGTATTCACTTGTAACCTACGGTGGCCCACTATAAATCTTTTGAAGCATTGTAATTGAAATTTATTATGTAAAATGTTGCATTTTTAAAGTGAGGTGTGTCCAAAAAAAGAGACAGCACTCATAATTATTCCATACTTATAATATATTAAATTGTATTAATTTGTCCAAACAATTAATGTAATTCGTTGATTTAACGTCAACCATTTTTCATTAGAAAAAGTAACAGCCGGAATTATTTAAAACCGATAAAATGATAATCTTATTATATTATTCGTTAATGTATATGTATAGTAACTACATGAAAAAAATTATTATATTTTATATTATATGAAAAAGGTATTTTGACAGTATATAAAATAATATATTTTCTAAATTAGTATTATTTGTATCGTACTGTTCTTTCAATATTGGTATTAATTGTATCATTGTTCCTTTAAAATTTGTATCATTTGCATCACTGCACTTTTTTGTATACTTTGTATCACTGTACTTTTTTATTTGTATCATTTGCATCACTGTACTTTTTTATTTGTATCATTTGCATCAATGAACTTTTTTATTTGTATCCTTTGTACCACTGTACTTATTTATTTGTTTCCTTTGTATCACTGTACTTTTTTATTTGTATCCTTTGTATCACCGTACTTTTTTATTTGTATCCTTTGCATCACCTTACTTTTTTATTTGTATCCTTTGTATCACTGTACTTTTTTATTTGTTTCCTTTGTATCACTGTACTTTTTTATTTGTTTCCTTTGTACCACCTTACCTTTAAGCACATTGACAGTAACAGTCTTGTTATTAGCGAAGGTAGGGTGGCAGGTGTAGCTACCAGAGTGGTGACTGTGGGCAGATTGTATCGTCAGATGGGAAACCACCAGTCCATTCGGGTCTGCAACTGTCCGGATGTTGATGCCGTGACTGTAGTACTTCAGCATCTCGTCATTGTGGTACCAGTAGATTAGACCTGAGGAATATTTTACGGGAACTTTCTTATCCAGAAAGACAGTTATGGTGGGGCCTTAGAAGATAACGTTTGGTCTACTCTTAATCTTCTATGGCCCCATCAAGACTTTCTCTGAGAAGAAATTTCAGTGAAGTTATAAAAATAGTTTACCATTAAAGAATATTATTAAATAAGTAATGGTATTAACTGTTGCATTTCATTGAAAACTCAATTAAATAATTTAAATTCGCTTAGAAATTTTCAAAGTAGTTTTTCAGACTATGAATTACCATCTATCTATCTACATATACTAGTTTCTACTACCATATGTCTATCTAAGAACCGCGTCCGTCCGTCAAAATAAAAGAAACACATATTAAAAGGAAAAACAAATAACTTCTGGCAGCATTATTGACACAGGTCACATGAACTATTAACTATTATTAATAATTCAAAATATCATAGTTTTGACTTTTAAGGGTAAACAAAATAATTTTGTTAAATATATGCTATTGAATGTATTTAATCCTAAGTCCATTAGATTAATTGAATTCTCAATGTATGAACAACAGGTACTGTACTATAGTATTAGCTAATTATCTTAAATTGTCATGATTATCGAAATTACCAATATCATTCTTTTATCACTCTTTAATTCTCCTCATACCATCTGAATAAATATGGTAATATTCCAGTTACTAATTACTGACAAATGAAATAAAGATCTTTTCACTGTAATTACCTGTAGAGAAAAATGTAGCTAGGGAATTGGATAAAGAATTTACTCTCGAAATCTTTGTTTACAGACATAATCGCTCTTTACAATCGAAAAATGTGAAGTATCTGATCGAGTGTTTAGATTCGCTTCACGCGTTGTTTTCATTCAATGAGAAATGTAGGTGGTGATCAATTTAGTGTTGATTTTTCGTAACATTATTAGACAGAATATCTCACCCTGCATGTGGGGAAGGTTGACTGTGCAAGTGAGGTTGATGGTTGATCCGACTTTCACGTATTCTGGTCCTGCTACAACGGCAACAGATTCTGTGTGGATTAGAAAATAAAGTGAAAATTTTATGTTTAAAAAGATATTCAGACACTATTCTTTTGTAAACCTTTTCATAATATGCTTGACAACTTAAACATGTAATGCAAATGTTATGTTGAACAGCACGACTAGTGAAAGTTTAAAATGAACAAAACACCTAATAACAAAAAACACGTTCAGTGTTAGATTGGTGGGCGATAATTGTATGTAAAATAACGTTATTTCTGTATTGAACACAACAATGAAAGTATTTATAAATATATCAATATTCAAATGATGAAAATCTAAGTAGAAGTTAGGTCAAAACAAAAGAAGATTCATAGAGACCCCACTTAATCTTCTATTGTCCAACCGTAACTTTTTATCTGGGTAGCGTTCTCTTTTCAATTAATGTTGAAGAGCAAAGAAAGAAAATAAGAAAAATAACAAAATAACACAACATCCATTAATCGAAAGAAAAATAACCGGAAACTGACTAATAAACAAAAGTAAAATAAACAAATCATATGAAATTAACAGCTGCATGTATCAATCAATAACATTTCAAGGTTTTATTTCCCTATGATTTATTGTTTTCAATCCGAGTTATGAGAGTTACAGCAATAGTATCAAATTTATTATTCATTAATTTAGATAAATTGGAAAAGATTTCAGTATAATAAATATGATAAATGGATGCGAGGATAAAATCATTTATAAAAGAATGGGAATTCGAAACGTTTATTTGGGGATAATATCAATCGGTTGAATAACACTTAATTAGAATTGCATCACATTCGGTAGATAATAATTATAATATTATCAATTCGAAAGGAAATTGCAGCTTTAGGTGATATAATTAAAAATCGATATTGACGTTTTCTCCCTAATGAACGGAAAAAGAAATGATGGCTTAAAGAAATTACCTCATAGGAAAATCCTTCAATTTTTCCTTCAAATATCAGAAGATTTAATTTAATAGCTCCCTAATAATAATTAAATCATAAGAAATTAATATCGGATTAGTTTAAGATTTCCTAATTTATTGAATGTGACAATCATTTCTGAGCAGAATGGCCATACTCTGCAGACTGGTTATCAACTGATTTGAGAAATCACTTTTTTTCAAATCAATAAAGTCACTATTTAATTATTTTCTATTGGAGTTGAAACATATGTAAAGAGAGATGCTTTGAAATATTGATAGAGAATGTAACTCCATTGGAAGAATCGTGTATTTTAGTTAGAAACTGTTTTACATTAAATCAACTAATCAACATAAAGTTTGAAATTTTTTAATGTTAACTTAGAATAAGTTTTAATTTATAGTAATATAATTTTCAGCTGTTCTACGTAACATTATGAGTTTAGCTATTTTGAAATCTATAAAGCAATGATAGAATAGACTACATTGCGATCTAGAATCGCAATCACAACATTGGGATTTTTTTTTAAATCAAATTATTGAAGTGATCAAATATATGCCGAAAATATTGTTTGTAATTTTGATGTTTGCAGTACTTAATTTTAGAAATTAAGCGGGCTACTGAATCTTGAGGCAGAGAGCAATTAATTAGATATGGTGTGACCTAATAGATTTATTGTTCATCTATGGCAGAAGTGGACAACAGTTGCACCGAAATACCTGTACTTATGCAACATTAAGAGTGGCCCCTTCCTATTTTTTTTGCTATATCTATAAGTTAAACTTGTTTTGCACAATAATTTAAGCTCTAACTATTGCCCTAAGCATGAATAAAGGACTTAGATTCAGAAAATGTATAGTAGCAGTGATTGATTAATGTGTGAATCACTATAAGGAAACTTAAAATACAATCGGAAATTTTGCTTCAGTTTCATCTCCTTAGAAATTTATAACGCTTATAGAAAATGAAAAAAAAAACACCGTAAAAGTCAGATCTGCCCACTCGTGATCTGTGTCCCCACAATAACTTTCTTTCTCGGCATATAACAATTCTATGATGAATTACAGTAATCTTTTTTCGTGTCAGTGACATATAGTTTAATAATTATTTATTTCGTGCTCGGGCTTCAAGATGCTGTTTCATTAAGGGCCTAATTTTTTGTAGCAACAAAATGAAATACAATTCTCATCAAATTTTGTGGTAATGAAATTTATACTTTTAGACATGATACTGAACATTAATTAATTCTTTTTAGATATTACGTATAACTATAATTCATTGTAGATAAAATTTAATGACACGAACAGTAGCACACTTTCATCTCTCACTCAAGTCTAAAAAAAATGAAATATATGAAATGACTGCCGAGTGAAAAATTTGTTGGAAACCTAGAAGATTATTCCATTTTGAAGTTATAATGGAGTCGTTATATTGAATTTGGTTCTCTTGAAGGTAATTTTCGATGGCTAAACGTAATATTCTATATAGCCCACCATTCATAGATAATTTCAGCTATTCCAAAATTGCGTTGAGTTGATTCGAATTAAATTAAAATCATATTAAAACCGCTGTATAGTATATAAGGGCAGGTAAATTAGGATTTCTATTCATTTCGAAATTACCCAATTAAAAGGATAGAATATCTAAAAGGATCATTTTAACCTTTATTTCTGTAGTTCTTACAATCTTTGACACGATAATTATTCAATATGATCACCCTTCACTTCGATAATTATAGAGATTCTCAGGCGATATTGTGTACAACTTTATATTTCATTGCCATAGACATTCCGAAATGCTATCCGAATGTATCTTCAGAGTGTTAACATTAGAGTGTGGATTACCGTTAGTCTGTTCAAACACACTAAATAGCCAATGGATACATTCAGATCTTGAAAGCTACTAGACCAAATGTCCTACAGAACAAACAAGAGAATTCTCCTTCACATGAAAGTCAGAACTTGTTTTGCTTCATGCGCTGGCACAGAGTCTTGAACAAGCTTGACTTTGGTAACATCGTCCTCCATACGAATTCAGGGAATTAAAGCATCGTTCATAATCTTCAAATGCTCCGCTTTGATTGTTTCAATACAGATTCAATGTAATGATGAGGCTTCACCCTGGCATCATATGCCACGGCAGCAAAATCATCACAGAGGCAGTATTTTCGCTCATTATTAAAGATGGAACTCTAAACGTCAACAATGAACTTTTTCTCTTTGAAAAAAATGGGATCAAGTACTTCTTTGTTCTCGAGATGATTGATAAGCTTTGAGGTATCTTTCGGGCTATCTCCTTCTTATTTGGTAACTCCCGGGCTGTAGGGAATTGGCACTACATTCAACTTAGCACTATTCGATAAATTGTCATCTTTGCGTATCTAGAGCTCGGAATAAATAATATCCAAACAGGAGTTCCCAGCGTGTCTCATTTGGCATGTGGTTTCTGCAATGTTTAATGCAACACCTCTAAATATCATTACACTACCTTTTAAAATATGATTTTATAATTACCTGAAAAATATTCATTAGAGAAGTAGTTAAGAAAATATGTGATTTTCAAAATAGTCGTAATTTACCTGCGTGACCCAATATATTAAAATCAACTTGGGCATTATAGTTATTGATTCTGAAAAGAAGGTAAACAATCCTTTGGTTTGTGAATTAAACAGGAGTCTTCTTCTAAATATTGACAGTGTTCTCAAGATAATTGTTAATTCATTTAAATCCTATTACACTTACTATTTTCTTTCCAAACAACAGACTAAATGGTGTAGAGTTTCAAGGAATTCAAGACCTGCGAATTCTCTTATTAGCTCACAGATGACGGCATTCTTTGCTCTGATTCTCTGGCGCCATTCACACCAAAGTCTTTAACAGTTTAATCTCGTAAACAAAGACGCACGTAAGCTGCTTCTGCGCGGTCATTACTTACATCCACTGTTTGTCTCGAGTGATTTGAAACATCGTAATGCTTTAGCGGCATGAGAAAGGGACTGTTGACGTGCTCCGGTCTCATCTTCTTTGGTGATGAATGCAGTGAAGCAGAATTTAAACTCACGTTTCCATTTATGCACGGGAACGTTGAATTCACATAATTGTACATTAGAACGTCTTATAAATTTACACAATTGTTGTTGCGTTTGTATCACTCATAATTTGAAATTATGAATGGGTCAAAGAAGATGATGTCGGTACAGTATTAATATCATTATTATCATTCTATTGATCTTGTTAAAGAGACTCACCTATCACATTCAGTTGATAGGCCATTGATAGTTTGGGCACAGTGTTCACTTGACATTCATAGACTCCTGAGTCTCGAACCTGAGCGTATTTGATCTGCAGAGTCCAATTCTCTGATTTCTCCTCCAAATGGAGAACCTGGAATGTTAAAATGAATAATATTATCTAACAGTGGTATTTTTCATCCAAAAGCGAATTGCAATCAATTATTAAAAGGGGCAGTAAACACAAATTCACCCTGTTACCGAAATACTCCTATTTAGTTCCAATGCAACTATGTGATATTGCTACATTCGTCAGTAATTATGAATTACATTAGAATGCATTAGAACTAAAATGTGTCGAGATATGAAAGCGAATCTTCTATGTTCGTGAAAACAACATCTACAGGCCAATGAAAAACGGTATCCGGTGGAATAATGGCCGAAAACGAATTGGCCGAAACCAAATTCTCCGAATACGAATTTGCCAAAACCCAAATTTGTCGAAAACGGATTACCCGAAGTGAGGACTTGCCGAAATACAAACTTGCCGAAAGAAAAAATTGTAGAAAGTTTTATTTATAACAAAATGTAAAATTACATATAAAAGATACAGAAATAAACTAAACAACGAAATCATAGCCCTTAGTTTTACTCCTTCATTCTATCTCTTCGTTAATCATTGTAATAGTTAATTCGTATATCGTATCTTATACTTAATAATATACTATTGGATTCTATGTATGGGATTCACGCCAATTACCAGATTCTCAACAGAGTGAAAACTTCCATGCTGAAGTTTTAAGATCTGCCACATAATTATTATTTATTAATAATCCTCACCATAGCATATTGAAAATTAAAATTTATCGATTATCGTCACTTTAACACGTTAATTGCTGGAGTCATAAACCAGGTTTCTACTGCATTGCGGGAGTTACTATTTAGTAACTCAATTGATCTGAAATTTTGTGTGGTTAATATTCATGGTTAGTACTAACAATTAAACAAATAAAATAGCGTGTCCACCCATGTTTCTCGGTGATAAGAATGAATATATATCAGCTATCATAAAAAAAGCTGTTAAAATATATCTTGATCTATTTTCTCGTATCTTCCTTAGGATGTACGTATCCTTCATACGATTTCGTTTTTTTATGGTTTGCGAAGAAATTTTGATAATCCCAATGATTTTCATTTTCGTGTGATGTTCTGAATGATTCTAGTTCGGAATAATGTATTTCTAAAAATGCCGCGAAATACGTTAGAATAGGAATTTACAAAATGAGTTATCAAAAAAAGTTACAAACTCTGATCAGAAAGTGAAAACATTCTGACATGCCTGACATGGGCACCCATGTTCCCCAATTTGAAGCATACATTATTAATCAAGTAACTCAAAATACTAACTAATAAAGGAAATTTATTCGTTGAAACAAAAATTATTGGATTAATATTTGATAGCTACTGTATAAATGAACAGTTTTACATATATGAAATTTTATTTCTCTTATTTTTTGCTATATATGGTCTATTCAATGTTTACTATATGATTAGTTGCTTAGAAAATTGATCTCCATTAATAAAGCAATAATTAGTAATAAAGTTATATTGTTTTATATTATATATAATGTTTTTAAATTTTTTTCAATTTCAATGCAAATAATCATGGGTAGTTTCATATTTATTGATTGACCAAATTTCCTGATTAATGATTATGATTACTTTCTTTCACGAGTAAACTCAATACATATTAAAAAATAAAAGTAAAAATATAAATTTTTCCTGTTTATACAATGTTTTTTGAAGAATTTTTTTTAAATGACCCACCGGTGTGTCACCCGCATTGTATTTGAAGCGGCAGTGACCTACCGTGGGTCACCCCGCACGCAAGTTGTTAACCAAATTGAAAATAGGGGCAGTTTCGAGGCAGTGGTTAAGTCGATCTGGGTAGTCACCACGGCAGCCAGGGAGCAGCGAGAGCACAGCTAAATTGACCGCTTTACGGGCTAATTCTACTTCGGTGTAACTTGTAACTGCGTAGAACTACTCGGGGCACCTGCTCCGTTAGGCAGCGCGCTAGGCAGATAGGAGAAGGTGCCCATAGTAGTTCTGCACAGTTACGTCGGAGTAGAATTAGCCCCCAAAGCAGTCAGTTTGGCTCCCACACTGCTCCCTGCCAGCCGTGATGACTACCCGAACGACTTAACCGCTGCCTCTAATCTGCTCCTATTTTCACTCGAGAATTAACCACTAATAATTAAACCCGATGGAAGGTTAAGCTATGATTCTATTAATCATCTTACGGAGACAGCATTTCCCCAAATAATGTCTATGTAAAATATAATAATGGCAACTGACCATTTTTTTAAATTACATTTAATATGCAAGCAATCAATACATACATATACATATAGTATGAAAATATGTTCGGGATATAGTAATAAACAGAGACCTGAATTCTCCCATTGTATTACCGTTCAATGCTCACTAATGTCCGTGTGTATTCGCAAATGTGATTGCACCCCCCGCCACCTCAAGCACCCTCCCCCCCTCCCTTCTCCTCCAGCAACCCCTTCCCCTCCTCCTTCACCTAAATCCCCTGTTGTTGTGTCATTCCATCAATTCAGAGCAGCTAATGTGAATAAAGTCAATTTACACCTACAACTCGCTGAAGTTCATGGGTTGTTGTTCGGATTTTGGTAATACAAGGCTGCATAAGAGTATATTAAGCAGCAGCTAACTTCGCTACATGAAACATCCGTCTGATGAAAACTGAAAATATTAATTAGATAAACTGTGTAGTTTTAATTTCTATTATCATATAACAATCAAATTGGAAAATTGTTATATTGAGTTATTCCTTTCAAATTTTCCTTTTTTATTTTATACAACTTATATGTATCTTTTTCCTCACTTAGACTTCATAAAAAAGAAAGAGATGTAAACAATTGAATTATGGTAGAAAATAGACAATTTTATAAAAACAATTACAAAATATACTTATTTGTGTATGTTCCTGGTGACCCATTCATATAATGGTCGTACGATGCGGTCATAAAAAAGTAAGTAGGCTTTCTTCTTAATCTTCTAAGGCACCACCATAACATCGTATATGGGTAACAGTCTGAAGCAGCAAATTATTATATATATAGTATTCTGTACCCTTCCATGTTTTCTGTACATTACCATCTTATTTTTTATTCACGATTAACAGTTGCAGCATATGACAAGAGCTGATGCAATATGCTGTAATAATAATCCATATATAATGTTCATCATTAGAATAGTGTTTGTATTGATATTGATGTAAGTGAAATTTCATTAGTTATAATATATAATATATTAGTTTACGCATACAGCTATCTCGAATTTCTAATATCAATGATATTGTTTCATTGTTATATTGTTACTATGATATTGTAATTTATTGATTGCAATATTCAAAGAGGATCATTTTGAGTAGCACAAATAGTACCTACCTTATTAATGGGTATTGATAGTCATAAGAAAACATCAATATATTTATATTAGGTAGTGAGTTAGTTACCCGTCCAAAATGACGGGCTATTAATTTTTGGTTACTTTTAAAATTTCGGATTTAAAAAAAAATATTCTAACTCTTTTGTTATCCAGATTTGTTATTTTTCTAATATTCAAATTTTGTTCATCAAGATTAACTTTAGTGTATTTATGAGCTATATTTTATGAACTATAATATTTCATAATTATCCGAAATTTAAAATTAATAAAATGGATTTTTAAAATAATTTTTTCAAGTCTCTTTTAATCTCTCAATTTTTTTTTTTATTATTCTCTAATTCCAGATTTTTTCAAATATCATGTTTTTTTTAAATCCTGCATTCTTTTAAATCTCGCATTATTCCTTGCACATTATTTTTTAAATGTCGCATTTTTGAAAATCCCACATCTTTTGGAAATCAAATATTTTTTAAATCCTTGTTTTTTGTATCCCGTTTTTTTAAATCTCGTTTTTTAAATCCCTTATTTATAAAAAATCATTCCTCATCTTTTTATATCCAACATATTTAGAAAACCTGGATTTTTAAATATTTGATTTTTTACGAAATCTCGAATTTCGTTAAAATCCCGGATTTTTCTAATTACGCATTTTTAAAATCTTGTATTTTTCGTGTCCCGATATTTTTTATTCGGATTTCTTTGTATCATGGATTTTCTATGTCCCGAATAATTGTTACCCGTTTTTATGTTAATTGGACTTATAATATCAGGATTTTTGTGATAAAATAAAGTCTATTTAGTCTATTACTATGTTACTCAGCTTACTCTTCACATACCTGGAACCTCTGGTCTGAAGCAAACATGACCGTTCCAGAACTGAGAACATGAAGATCCCTCTTCCGTATCCAGGAAACTTGCTGTAAAGAAAAATAGCATTTAGATTAGCTCTTCGACACGGAGCAAAATATACGGAAAATCTATGAATAACAAATTGAGATGCGGACGGATCCTTCTACTGATGTAAAAATTAACTGTCACGGATATTCATGATTTCTTATAGTATTTGCATACATGACAAGTAAAACGCTAATACTACAGGGGGTATTATTACAGTGTTCAACATTCTTAACTTAAATAAATTCTTCAATATTGGTTTGATTTGAATTCGGATAGTTTTCAAACACACTCCTAACTTTAGAATTTTATTCATTATGTATACGTATCCATGTTAATTGGCCAATAACTAAACACAATCGACTATGCATTAAGAACGGCATTTGCTGAACGAATGTTAGATAATTTTTTGCATTCACAGAATTTACTTCAGCAGCTTATGTTTTCTGTTCACGGTGGAGTAAACACTCACAGTTATCGTTACTGGTGCACTACTAACCCTCACTGGACAGCAGAGAAACCACTTCATTCACCTCGAAAAACCGAGTTATTGAACATATGGGATGGATTAATTTACCTCCCCGTTTCCATTGTATAAATGTTAATAGTTATAGTCAACAGAATATTTTTTTGTCAAAGATTTAACCCCACCTCATTGGTCAAGAACTGTTGGATAGTGGCTGAATGAAAAGTTTCCAAACAGATGGATTGGATTGTGATATGAACAATTAGTGATATTTTTCAATGGGAATTCATCAATAGTAAAGTTTATCATACTGAACCCATGGATAAGAACACAATCTGCCAATCATATGCAGAAGAAGTAACTAGAATAAAATTATACCAAGTGACATATAAACTCAAATAATAAAATTCAAAAGTCTTGTATATACATAAGAAACTGATACAATAACATTACAGATAAAAGCATAAATTGAAGATACAAACAGAAAAAAAATCGTATACTTCTAAATATATTCGCACGTGTAACTTGAACATGGTCATTCCCGAATATTTTTACGGCTTTAGGTACTTCTTATTTCTATTCGAATTCGAATTCAATTTTTTAGAGCATTACAATTGTTATTTCGGTGGATAGGCAATTTCTCCACCACGCTGAAAGAAACTTTATTTGTCTGAAGCTCAAACATTTGCCAAAAGTTTCCTCTTTGCTGCATTCAAATATTTTTTGTCGATGTTATTTAGTGAGCACAATTCGTGTTCAAGTCGTTGCATTTCCAGATTGAAATGATTCTACTTTTCTGTTGAATGAATAAAATTTGGTTTTCTTTGCAAATAATTATTTATCGGAAAAAATATTATGGTTGGGCTATGGGAGACTTAAGAGGGGTTATGCTCTCTCACTTTCAATTTTATATCATAAGATGGTACATTGATATTAAATAATGGTTAAAAGAAATATGTAGTAATGGTAAGGAGCATATATAAATAGTATATAATTATAGTATAAACATAACACATTCTTCATGAGTAAAATAAAATTCTAACCACGTGTTTAAGAATCAAAATGTTCTTTACGCTCAAAATCTATTGTTAACTAAAGCCAACATAGCTTCAGAGTGAGTAAAAGAGTCCATTGAACTCTCGATATCAACCTCATTCAAAAGGACTTAAAGTCTCTATTTCACTCGTCAATGTTCTGGTATTCGTGAACTGATTTTTTGATCTCAATTACACCTAATTTTCGCTCTTGACAGACACAAAAATGTTTGGAAATTAAGATCAATTGAACGAAACTCAAAGGAAGAATCATCATGTTCCTAAACTTTTTGAATGATCAAAAGATTGTTGTTTTCTAACACCGAAAGTTAGTTAAAGTGTCATCGTTTCAATTCGCTTCAATAATTTGAGTCTATCTCTAATAGTTTCTGAAGTTCACGTGTTATGTTTTGTGACAATAATCCTTGCATCGGAATGATAGTCTCTAGCTTCCTTGATCCTCTTTCATAGTTTGAATTTCAAAACTGAGGAGGATGTGCCCATGGTGCAGAAACAGTCGACAAGGAATTAGGAATTAAATGCTCAATTGTTTCCTCTAGGAATTTGAAAGTGCACAATTCTATATAGAAAGATATAGCTCCATATTAATGTTTTAAATGCCATATAATTGAGTCACAAAAAAACTGAAACCTTTCTTTAACATTTATAATGTAATAACCTTTAACTGATTTTACTGTCAATTTTTGATCTTCATTCTGAGATTTGTTTCCGGCATCAAACTAAAAAAAGAACATTACAGTAAATGATGGACATCCGTTAGTAATTTTACACTTTTGAAAAGAGCGTTCGGATCTTTGTGGAACTCCCTGTATAGTATAGAGAGTATTATCTCACGATGGCAATTTTGATAGACGTTATTCATATATAGGTGTTGAACGAAGAAAAATATAGAAGCACTTGGAACTCTTATGGTCCAGACGAATAGTTTCTCTTGGAACTGAGCTCTGTGGATGTTCATTCAAATCTCATGTGATTTTGAATGCCGTGGCTTTGCGACTTTTTCTATCAATTCTGATTAGAATCCGACGGTGTCTCTCAGACGACTTCGTTTTTCGGCCAGACCTGTACTTTGCTGAGGACTTTCTTCCTTAAAAATGAAATCATTACTTTTGTGACAGTACCTCTTGAAACGACAAACATAACTAAATACTCAAAAGCAATAGGGCATTTTCTGTTACACTACCGCCTCTCCGTTTTCGAATGTTATAACCAAATTTTTTAGATATATGTGAAAATGTTTATTATAAATAGATAAATTATCATTGACAATTTAAAATGAAAATAGGAGAAAGTTAGGTGTTCCCATTTTATTGTCCAGCATCTGTATAAATTCCCCTCTTACATGCATAATACATTAGTAAATACAAGGAGAGTTGCGGTAACTTGGTGCGAATGTCTTCCTTTTGATCGTAACGATATGATCTTTATAGTTGTATTACAGTATTAAACCTTTACAATTGACTTATATGTGCGTTTGATATCATTCAGTCAGTTTATTATACGCTCTCAATGCTTAAACTAATATCAAAAACTAAACTTGACTACTACGTTGAATTAGAATTTATATATGTATGTATATTCTTCAAAATGTAATATATAAGTTATATCAATTATAATAAGGAAAACAGATGAAAATGTACACAATCATATGATATTCTTAAAAAAAATGAAACAGCCGAAGAGAAAATTATGGTGGAGCAATAGAAAATTGTAGAAAGTATTTATTTTCTCTAAAATATATAGGAGATGAACCATAACATTGAAATAAAGGATTAATATAATCGCCTAAAATTAAGGATTAAATTTAATTGATTAGAGAACCATTGAGAGGATTCGAAAAACCAACAGTCGGAAAATTGTTACCGCTGATTGTCGGTGATTATTTTCTTTCTGATTAGAGATAACCTATCTACAACAATAAAAAATTAAATTGAAATCCCACTGTAATAATTTATCATACAATAAAAAATAATTGTTAAACCTACTCGATTTTAATGGGAGATTTTAATATATTATTAAGAAAACAAAATATGATAGAAGATCTCCAACTACAAATTTCCGGACGGAGAAATGTTGCAGTGGTAGAGTGTTAATCTGCTTACCAGTTATAAATAGGTTCAGCAGATTCGAAGGTCTAAAATTTGAATCTGATTTAATTTAGATGCGAAATTTATTTAAAAATAGAGCCTTATGATAATACCAACTTACACCTTAGCTTCAAATTGCGTAATAAATAATATAACTCAACTTCGTACCTTAATTGGATTTGAATGGTTTGATATCATAAAATATATAATAATATTATTTATAAGTAGATTGTTAGTAATTGTACATCTGAGTTGTAAAATTTTATCGTAACTAAGAGAGATTTTATAAGTGGACCCAACTTATAGTCTTCTATGGCCCACCATAAATTTCTCCTTGTGTAACATCTAGTGTAATAAGTTGACACTACTTGGTATTTATTAAAAAAAAAACAATAATCAAATTGATCTATTTCCTACATCACTTGATATGAACAACAAGGTGGACCTCCGCCTCACTTTCAATATTATTTTAATGAATTTTTATGATTGATAATAGAAATTGTTTGATTCTTTTTTCACTGTAAGATTTCATCCCTATTATAATATTATTTGTATCTTCTTACATAATTTGAAAAGCTGTAAGTAACATCAATACCTTCCCTAAATATCTGTGTCTTTGAAACCTTACAGTTCAATGAAAAATAAGTTGAAAACAGGCTCTGTGATTTCAAATGCCTTCTGTAGGCTTACCAACCTTTCGAATCTGACGCTCCCATTTGAAGTAGGTTAAGTCGTGCAGGGATGTGAGTCATG
The DNA here is from genome assembly GCA_947561585.1 of Caprella mutica. Taxonomy (NCBI): domain Eukaryota; kingdom Metazoa; phylum Arthropoda; class Malacostraca; order Amphipoda; family Caprellidae; genus Caprella; species Caprella mutica. The sequence goes on from CANNZV010001348.1 coordinate 43,511, forward strand.
CAGGGATATGAGTCATGCAGGGATATGTGTCGTGCAGAGATAAATTGCGTGCGGGATAACTGGACTCTTTTCAATATAGGTTATGTCGTGCAGGGATAACTGGACTCTTTTCAACATAGGTAATGTCGTGCAGTGATAACTGGACTCTTTTCAATATAGGTTATGTCGTGCAGTAATAACTGAACGCTTTTCAATATTGGTTATGTCGTGCAGGGATAACTGGACTCTTTTCAACATAGGTTATGTCGTGCAGTGATAACTGGACTCTTTTCAATATAGGTTATGTCGTGCAGGGATAACTGAACTCTTTTCAATATAGGTTATGTCATGCAGTAATAACTGAACTCTTTTCAATATTGGTTATGTCGTGCAGGGATAACTGGACTCTTTTCAACATAGGTAATGTCGTGCAGGGATAACTGGACTCTTTTCAATATAGGTTATGTCGTGCAGGGATAACTGGACTCTTTTCAATATAGGTTATGTCGTGCAGGGATAACTGGACTCTGTTCACTCACTGCCTTCAGGCCCAGTGATGCGACTCTGCAGTGCAGGTAAGCGGTTTGACTCTTCGCTGTGGTGATGTTCCTATTGCCCGGAGACAAAAAGTACGGGGCAGCGGCTACTTCGGAAAACCCGGAAACCAAAACTTCTGCAAGAGTAAAAGAAAACATTCAATTATTTCAAAATTAGGTTTAAGTTTAGTCTGCAGAAAAAGAACTTTTACAACTAGAGAAAAGTTACGTTCGTTCATATCAGTTTTTATCAAATACACAAATTTTGTTAGATATTCCATTTAATTTGAATGTATTGGGCACATTCTTTTTCGATTAAATTATATATTTTATATTACAATATCAAATAATCAAATAAATGTGACTGATGCAATTGAACAAAGCATCATATATAAATATTTACTTGCCCTTTTCTACCTTAAATCAATGTATAAAATACAGTGGAGTAGCAGGAAATATTTACCGTAGATATTACTCACCTCTTATGAAAATTGGAAAAAATCATCTAGAAATATAGCATCCATAGTAAATAAATAGTACAATATTGGAATATGCGAAAATATATTATGAGTGACGTCACACAAAATATTTTCCATTTGTTTTTAAATAAAAAAAGTGCTATTGAAGTATCCTGATTCGGTAATTATTTTTTAATAAACTATTATTAATTTATCTTGGTGTGTGGCCCATTTCTAACCTTTTCTGCTATTTTTTTTTGTAAGCTTCATTTCAATTTTAAACTAAATTCTTTCGGTCCTCACCAGGTGATGATTTTTGGTATTTTTTCGGGAACAGGTAGATAGTCGGCGCAGGAATAATGGGTATAGATTTTAACATTAAAACTTTAAGTTGTTATATAGAAATGTGTGGTTATCTGTTTAGACCTAGTGCCTTTTAAACTTTGTGCTATTATCAATATTGAACAGTTTTTGCGAGTGAATAATAGCTGAAGTTAGTGTTTTGAATTCCTTCATTTCATTCGTAAAGTTATTTAATTGTGATGATCCTAGTTCTAATATTTCTCTGTTCCCTATAGTCATTAAAAGCAAAGGTACTGAAGAACGTTATTTGGTGATTAATTATATATGGTGTACGGTGTACTGAACAAACTTGTCAATTGGTAGAGAAACCCTCTATGCTCTGAAATAGGACAACACTGTAAAGGGCCTTTTAGACGTGAAACATTTTCACAATGTTGCGCGACAATTTGTTTCAGAACTGTTGCCCGGGTGTTTCAGCCACAATTTCTCTGCGACATTTCTCGATTCGCCCTGTACGAGTTGGTGTCGCGCAACAGTGCTGAAACAAATGTTTACAGAAATCCTCAGTGTGGTATTGGCTGTCAGAGAGAGGTGAGTGCGTCACTGCTACATACGCACACACATCTCCCTACACACCACATACAGATGTATCATTTTTTATAAGTAAATAGATCTTTTACAAGCTAAATTCATAATTATATGGAAACAGTCAACGCTCTATAAATGGAGTAAAATATTATTTTGGCGTCCTAGCAATTTATTATTGCATTGCGTTTATTATGTTACGATTTAAGTTTTAAATGTCATAAAGATCTGCGTTGTAAATTATGATTGATTTCTTTATTTTGTATCCAAGTAAATTAACCTACTGAAGTTATCCCTCAAAGTTCCTACTCTCAAATCATTTGATATAACTAATAGCAAGTACTTTAAACTATATACATATATGATATATATATAGTATATATAGCTACAGTTGCTTGTGCGACACTAGAGTTGCCTCGCACCAAATTCTCGTCTAAACAGATTGCTTGTCGTATACAGAAACAATTGCGCGACATTTGTATATATACAATGTTGCTGATACAAAATGTATCACGTCTAAAAGGCCCTTAAGTACTGTATAAATTATTATTCTTGGCTAAATGCATTGCTAGTTTTGAATGTATAAGGTTTATTTTTTATTGTGAGTTTGTTTTTTCTTTACATTTTTTAATTTAGGCTTAAAATTTGCAGAACGCATTAATTTTTGTTCATTTTTAATAATCGTTGTATTTACGGTTCGGTTTTGGTCTCCCTACAGGTTGTGTAGCGGAGCTGATAGGGTTGACGATCTGATATGTATTTTTGAGGATTAGTTCACTGAGGGTGAATTGCAGTACCTATACTGATTGAGCCTACCTATACTGATTGAGCCTACCTATACTGATTGAGCCTACCTATACTGATTGAGCCTACCTATACTGATTGAGCCTACCTATACTGATTGAGCCTACCTATACTGATTGAGCCTACCTATACTGATTGAGCCTACCTATACTGATTGAGCCTACCTATACTGATTGAGCCTACCTATACTGATTGAGCCTACCTATACTGATTGAGCCTACCTATACTGATTGAGCCTACCTATACTGATTGAGCCTACCTATACTGATTGAGCCTACCTATACTGATTGAGCCTACCTATACTGATTGAGCCTACCTATACTGATTGAGCCTACCTATACTGATTGAGCCTACCTATACTGATTGAGCCTACCTACCTATACTGAAGTCTGCAGTGGTGGATATCTACGGTGCACTGTGTTTTCAGTACGCAGAGCGGAGTGTTTTTAATAGTTGGAGACTTTATTAATTATTGTTTGTGTTCTTTAGGATTTCCAATCAATGCGTATTGAATATCTATTAACATGTTTATATAGGGTATATTATTGGTAAGACCGTGTGAGAACTCACACCAGCTTGCCGTTGTTTCTGTGCGTGTCTTCCTTTTCACAGTAACAACTGACTATGACTGCCTGACGTTTTTTTTTTTTGACACTAGACTTTTTTTTATAGCCATATTGTGTAATTTCCTAATTTTCATGTGCCTCCGTTTTCCCATTAATTGGTTCACTACTGGCGTACTTTTAAATTTGTGGTTGATTATAGTTGTTGAGTTTGTGCGTCAGTAGTGCTGTTAACTTTATTCCGTTCAGAGTTTATAAACATTTTTGTATATCAAGTTTAACTATATTTAGCGTTCAATATTTCCTCTTTGGTAAATATTGCCGTATTCCTGTCTTTATATTTTTGTACTATATTTCCTAAATACACTAATCAATGATAATGGTAGTTTTTCTAATCCGATTGAGAGCTCCTATAATTAATGATTTAATTAGCCAGTTGTTACGTTTTAAATAGTGGAAAAAAACTGAGAACATTAGCTTTGAGATTCAGTCTTAGTTTTCACGTTCAGTGCCACTACACTATTTTTCAGTTAAATTTGCATTTTCATGGAAATTAATTTACGCAAAATTGTTTTTATCATGTTTTACACTCTATTCACTTAAAATATTCACTTAATAATACTTATGATATTTGAGAGTAATCTATGCGACGCCATTTGCTTACATCTTTTGTGAAGAATCGATCAAATTCGAAACTTAGCATAGTTCTCTATTTATTCACTATGGTAGCATCCATTGACTTAATTGGTTCTTTCAAATTATACAAAAATATAATGTACGTTTTTTTCCATCTTTCAGCATTAAATCGAGATCTATGTTCTTTTATAAATAATTTGATGTCAATATGTCCTCTAGTTGGAAGTTTGAATTCATTTATATTTTAATTATTACTATTGAAACGAGTTTTATTCAGATATTTTGATCATTGAATTCAATTTCATATTCAAATGAATGCAATTTATAATTAAATATTTTTTTCGCACTCGAAAATCGGTGTTAAATTTCAATAATATTTTGGCATTTGCCATCCAAAAAACAAGATTGTTGTTTGAAAATTATAAATGAATATATTACATTAATTTGTGAATATTTTCATTATTATAAAGTTTCAATTCAATATATTCAAATTGTAGAATAAAAAAATATACTTATTTCTAACTTATCAAAAATAATTCATTGTGGCTTTTCATTCCAATGAACAGAAAAAATCGGAACCAATTACAAAAAAATATAAAATTAATAAATCATCTGTAGCAGAAGAATATGATGAAAATTAACGGTGTTTTATCGCAAGATATCGTAATTTTGGACACCACCACCGACGGGAATATTTGTCGGAATGTCCGACGAAGAAACTTTGCTAAATTATGAAGCTATAGGATTGGATATTGGTCAATACATTTATCGTCATATAGATTGAAGATCATCTTATAATCGATAATAAAAGAGGGTATGAAAGAACAAAAGTTATATGAATAAAATAATCAATGGGTAAAGTACCAGAGATTATACTCGCCACTCTATGGGTAAAGTTACTATACTCACCACTCTATGGGTATAGTTACTATACTTACCACTCTAAGGGTATAGTTACTATACTCACCACTCTAAGGGTATAGTTACTATACTCACCACTCTAAGGGTATGGTTACTATATTCACCACTCTATGGGTATAGTTACTATATTCACCATCACTATAAGAATATTCGTTTACTCGAAGAGTTCATTAGAACGAATAAAAGAGCTTGAGCTAAAAACACACTTCATTGTATATGCTTTTTTTTCTCAATAAAGAATTTAAATTTGAACTGGAATTTGATTTCTAGTTACTATACTCTCTCTTACTATAGGTATAGTTCTAGTTACTATACTCACCCTCACTATAGGTATAGTTCTAGTTACTATACTCACCCTCACTATAGCTGCTGTGGGCTGAGACGCAGTAGCCTAATAGCAAGGGGCAAAGAATACCCAATAACATCTCTGCCGTGGCCTGTAACTAGTATGGGGTCATTAATCGCACACACCAAGACTGGTTATTATCGCCCTCTGGCATCAATCACTCGACTCTGTAAGAGAACTCGCAGGTGATATTGGCACTACGATCTATGATAGCCAGTCTCTCTTACTATATACTATAATGATCTGGAAAGAAAAGGCAATGGAAAGATGCTTTCCTTTTTCAAGAGAGAGGTGGTTGTTATATGGAAAGAATTTTTTTTATAATATTAAATAGGTTAAAGATGATGAATATTTGTATTTAGGCTAAAAAAATAAACTTTCAAGAATTATCCGCTGTGACAATTATCTTCTAATACAAACGTGAGAAAAAAACATTCGATCGACTAGTCGAAATTAGGTTTTCAATTGATACAATGCATCTTAAGGGTTAACATGTCTGTGAAAAAATTTACTAAAGAAATATTTTTCTTGATAAATTTTATGTTTCAGTTAATACAAAATAAATGATGGTATTGCATATTAATATATGAATTACATATTTGTTCTGTTCAGCTAAGTGAATTGAATGTTTGATATTTAAATAAGAAAATAACCTAATCCTCCCATATAAAAGATTCTTAATCTACCAAAGATTAAGAAAGTGTCGCACTAAATCTTCTGTATGGCCTCACAAAAAAATTCACCCCGAGAAGAGATAAGTCATCTTCTAAAAACTATATTGGGTTGCCAAAATCAATAGTGACAATTATTACTATAAGAAAAAAGGAGTCAATGAAATCCACAATGATTGCGATTCAAATATTTACAGTATATAATTAGGGTTTATTTTAATTTACTTTTCAATCAAGATCTGACACGCAATTTTTTCTGGTCACATTACACAAAATTTTTAACAAAAAAAGAAATATATTATTTTGGTTAACTTTCTATGTACAATAAGTGAAGCTTGACCAAGAATTTAACAAATATATTTTCATGTTTTGAAGTTTATTTACATATACATTCATTTTTAATGCCGAGTATTGCATTCGGTTCAATTACTTCAAGTTTGTTCAAGAATGCATCCAATAACTTTTATAACTTATCTGTCATATTTTTCAAATATCTCCGTGTCAATTATCACAAAAAATGAACTGCACAGTGCAATTTTGACACAGAGCTTGCGTGATGGAGTCTCTTATAAATCATGCAGTTGATCTCCTTCACATTGGCTATTTTTCAAGGCAGATAACACTGTCATCGCGTCACTTAAAGGTCTCGCCTAGCCTTGCATTCTCTTTTTCCATTGAATATCGTGTTCATTGTGTCTAATTTGATAGCTCTCTGTAAATGAGTTGCTATTTTATTCAAGAGTCAATCATTGCAGTTGCAATTGAAAGATACGCCTCTACTTAGGGGGAATGTATTAGGACTAATTATACGAAGAGAAATTGTATTCCGTCAGTATCACGATATATCAATTGGTACTCACTTTTATTCTGTTAATTAGGTCGAGCTTATATATGAGCCAATCATTCTTCAAGCATACTGGAAGTTGTATTACTTAAGGTATTGGATTTTTTATAATTGTTAGGCAGTTTAATGTATCACTAAGCATTGAATTATTTTCTTGCCCTGAGAAAGTAATAGGCAGCTGAAGATAAATAAATGCCTCCATAATAGGCCTCCATCTACTCTACAATCTTTTTAGTAAATATTACGCATTCGATCTACTAGGCAAAGGAATTAATGTCTCTGTTCGAGTCACTGACTCGTGAGTCATTTGCATGCATCGGTGAATGGAGTCAATAATTACTAGACTGAGGCGCTGTAAACTCATCGCCATCTTTATGTCAAAGAACCAATCAACTTCTCGATAATGGTGACGTCACTGTACAGCTCTATATTGAGTAGTGTATTATTCTTCAATATTCTGACGTCATAGTTGGAGCAAACTGAGTTAGGAAAAAGCAATCAACGTTATTTTATAGTGGAAAGTGAAGCATTTTAACCACATGTGCATTAATTAACTATCAATCAATCTAGTGATCATATTTAAGCACTTATACTGAGTCTGAAATAACGTTTTTTCTGACAAAAAAAAAAGAAATTCTGTGTGTATTAATTAATAATTTCTTAATTCTTTCGTTTAGATCGACGTTAATTTGACAGTATTTCATAATATGACTTTTCTGATATCAATTTTTCTGTCAATTTGAACATCATGTCTTATTCACAGAGTTATGGTGGGGGATTAATTAGGGTCTCACCTTTTATTCTCCTTTCACCCCACCATAATCTTCTGAAGGAAAATATTATTGCATTCATCCCCCAAGCGAAGCAAAGTTCCTGAAATCTGAGGGTAGGTTTTCCTGTTCCGTCTGTCCCCTCTGCAATTACATTCCCTCGACCACAAGAATATCCTTTTTCATCAGAATATTAATTAACATCAAATGTTCAGGTTCGTTACATTTATAAAGAGAAAAGAAAAGTGAAAACTTTATTCCACTCCAACATCAAAGGGGAATGATAAGAAGGGGAGGATAATTATCTCCCTTCGCTACCCACCCAGAAAATTAGCTTAGAGTTGTCTGTAAAGATGGCAGTCATCCGTAAATGCGATTGTAGTCATCAAGATAAATCATTTAACCATCATTATCAAGTTTTTAGCGTAGTATTATAGTTATTTACAATAAAGCTGAACTATAATTATCAATATATATATAAATTTAATTTCGTTTTCATAGTTTAATCTTTACACTCTTACTATTAATTTATTAAATAAAAGTGATATAAAATAAATATTTCGTCGAAAAAAGATTCAGTGCAGTGTCCTATCATATTCTTGTAACAAACAGGTGAAATATATTTTCTAAGTTGCAGTGTATTTTATTTCCGTCAAAATATAATATATTGCGTTGATATTCCACCATTTGAATATAATTAATTGTGAAGTTTGTGGTAAATATGAAGAAATGAGAAATAAGCTGATTAAATTACTACTAAAATAATGTGCATTTGTTTACAATTTGAATCCGTCTGTAATTGTCTTTTATATGAATAATATGATATACGAATGGCATGATATGAATGGCATGATAAGTATGATATGAAAGGCATGATATGAAAGGCATGATATGAAAGGCAAGATATGAAAAGCATGATATGAAAGGCATGATATGAAAGGCATGATATGAAAGACATGATATGAAAGGCATGATATGAAAGGCATGACAAGAGTGACTGTAAAAGTAGCACATACACTTTTTTTCGTTAATAAAGTATAAATTAAGAATACGTTATAAAAGCACATGGCAACAAATTAATAATACATTAAATCATTGTCAATAATTACTTGGAATTTTCGTGGTAACTTTTCAGCATTTAATAAGTAAACCTAAATCAAAATAATCCATTTCAGTACTTATTATAAATTGAACATCATTAATTAGAATCACAGTAAATGAATTGTGTATTTGGATCAAGTGGAGAGAAAATTAAAAATAAAACTAGGACAGGTGAAGTGGCATTTGTGGAACAGAATACTAATCATTTTTAATTAAATACTGAATTGCCAACAGCAGAAAATAATTTTTCAGCTGAAAATAATTATATTCAAATTCTCCTTTTGAGAAGTCCTCAGCTCAAACAACTTACTATAAGAGCATCGGTAAATAATTAACAAATACATCCATATATTTTTTTTTGGCCCATCCCTGATATTGCAAACAAATTGTACAAATGACTAAGTGGCTGTTTGCAATCATTAAATAAAATGAAATTTCTTATAAAACTTAAGTCCTAGATAAGTGGGTCCTAGATAAGTCCTAGGAATGGGGTGTTCTGAAAGATTTAAATCGAAAATCAAAATATCTTTGAATCTTTACTACACATTATTTATAAATGCTGAGTTTATGTTAACCCTAATGAGTTCGACTGTCAGAATGTATCGGAAGATTTGACAATGTGTTTAAAAAACAAGTTGTTAATTCATACTTTATACAGTACGAATCCAAAAAAAAAAGCGTGTGCGAAATTGAAATCGCCATAAGTTAAACAAAAACCACTGTATCTTCTTGTGGTGTTCTACGGCTAGTGCAGATTTTTACCAACTATATATAACCACAAATTTCGTTTGTTTCTATATTCCAAATAGTTTTTCTACAGGATGGTCATAAGTAGAGGGTGGTGAAATAGCTCTTGTGCGATCTTATTTTAAACCTTGTTTACTAAAAGAGTAGGTCGTATCTCCGAAAATCAGCATGATTTTAAGATCCCTTATGTGAAATCAGCGGATAATTCCGAAACTATGACATACTTATGGTGAAACTCTGAATCGGGTATTGTGGATGAGTTAACCCAGAGTTAACTGGTTGCGGTTTTTTCTTGTAGGGTTATTTCACCTATTTGTAACATGATGTTAAATTCTCCCACTTGATAATCTGTAAATAATGCATGGTGTGAATTTCTTGAATGCTAATTCCGATATGATCAAAACAGTTAGAAAACGGGCACAAAAACATATGGAGAAAAATGGAATATAGTGATTATTTATTGGTAAACAACGTTTCACTTTAGATTTTCATAATTTGCAATTGTTTATTTATAATAACTAAGTAAATACAGGGTAAAGAAACCTATTTTATATCCCTTAACAATTTCATATCTCGCGCAATGTCAATTTCAGCACCCTCCACTTATGACCACCCTGTAGAAAAACTTTTAGGAATATGAAAAAATGTGACTATAGCTGGTAAAACGATACAATGGATCATCTTAAAGTTATGCCGATTTTGATTCCTTACCCGCTTTTTTGACTCGTATATACTGCTTCTAAGCTAATGTGTACCAAATTTCAAGTAAAAATATTGTACATATGTATAAGGAGAAATATATACATAGGTATATAAGACATTGGAAATTGAGAGAGCAGAGCTGTTATTGGGTGGAATGTGACCTAATCACACCTCACGCATGTGTTTGTTATCCATGAAAACGTGGACTGTACTGCGTTTAGCGGGAACCTGGCTGTATTTCTACGTTGCCAAACATCTCTGCATTTGAATTGATTTCCTAATTTTCGCGATTTACGCTGATGTACGCCGAAGCGTAAATATTTTTAAATTTTAAATGAAGAAACGTATTTGGTATTTATGTAGGAACGAAGTCAAGAGAGGCCTATAAATTTAAAGGAATGACATGAAAGATATTATTTAATTTAAAAAGGATGTGCTTAGAAAACATACATCAAACTCATTAGGGTATTCTATTTTTTTATTATTTTTGGATCCTTCAATTTGGAACACCGCTGCAATATTTGTGAAGATAACATAATTTGGAATTAAGTAGATTGAAACAGAACATGTTTTTTCATTCCTGGAAAATAATGAAAAAAAACATGTAATGGAAAATTTGGGTAAGTTCCGATTTATTGGATAGTTCCACATTTTCGATCATATAAGTTAAAATACATAATCAAATATTTTTTATGGTTATTATAAATGGTTTTATGGATACCAATTATAAAATAATAGACAAAATGGTGAATTATATATTATATTTTTATTCTAAAATGACCTCAAATTTCTAGTAAAGTGCAACGTTGCACTCAACTAGGACTTTACAGAACTATATTCCTAATCAAATTTTCTTGATGTTTTAAATAAACACGTTATTTCATATTACAGTATTTGAATAAATTTTTCATTGAACACTTTTCAGTTAAATTCTCGAGATTAACCTAATTGAAATAGATTAAAATGAATAAAAATAACACATTCAAGAATCAAAATGTTCTTTACGTTCAAAATCTATTGTTAACTAAAGCCAACATAGCTTCAGAGTGAGTAAAAGAGTCCATTGAACTCTCGATATCAACCTCATTGAAAAGGACTTAAAGTCTCTATTTCACTCGTCAGTGTTCTGGTATTCGTGAACTGATTTTTTGATCTCAATTACACACATAAAGTTTCCTAACGAGATTGATATCATTAATAGTAAAAATGAAGAAATTATAAATGCTATTATCATACTTATTATTAATTATACACTAGTTAATATTTCATTTTACATACAAAAGCTATATTATGCTTAATAAATAGCTACCATAAATAGAATTTTTCTTTCACATAAGCTCCTATCATATCAACAAGCATACTATCTGGTATGGTGGGGCCTTAGAAGATCAAGAGTGGGACCTCACATAATCTTCCATTATCCCCAACAATTTTCCTCTGTGCTATGATTACCTAGCATACGTAAAGTTTCGATAAATAATCAAAAGTAAGTGTCTAAGTACGAAATGTATATGTTATAAAGATTTCAAAAATGACATAGGAAACAGAAGACATTTTTTAGCTTATAATAATAATAATCTACATATGTCTCCATAATCAATTAGTGTAACAAGAACCACGTCAACCAAATTTCAATTAATTGCTGCAGATAATTGAGTTGTGTGGCAACTATCGAGTTACCAGACAGTGCCAAAGCCTTGGAGGAATGACTTGATTAGATTGCGGTGGTGCGTACTCTCTTATTTTGCCGGGGAATTAGTTGTACAATAGTCACTATTGTTATTGCTTGCATATTACCACATTAAGGAAAATATGAGACGTGCAAACGGCTCACGGACATAAGCAAAAGTTTGACACCTATAAGCTTCATATCGAAATTTAGATATACAAAATTTGTTTCACTATGTTGGAAATATTTCAGTGAGATGCATATTACTGCTTCAGCATCTAAGACTTAAATTATTAATTTCTGCAGACTGTTTTATAGTGCATCCACGGAACTGCTGACACACTAAAGTGCATCACGAAGAACTGCTGACACACTAAAGTGCATCACAAAGAACTATTGACACACTAAAGTGCATCACAATGAACTATTGACACACTAAAGTGCATCACAAAGAACTGCTGACACACTAAAGTGCATCACACTGAAACACTTTCAAGTTCTCTAAACACGTAAGTTTATCAGAATTATAGTATGATGAAGATAAATGGTAGTCTCATTTTTATCACCATACGTGCAACAACTGAGTGTCTCTACTGTGACGTGTATTTTGAGTGCATTAGAAAAAAATATGGTGGGGCCATAGAAGATTGAGTGAGGTCCCATCTTAATCTTCGATGGTACTATAAAAACTTGTTCTCTATGTATATTTAGTTTCTTCGAACATTTTACATTGAATATGTTCACATTTATCTACTTTCATGTTTTATTTAACAAAAAACATTACACAAAGTAATATCATAACACAAAACAAACCTATTTGTTTACTATTTACATTATATTTTCTTTTGAATATCAGTGTTCTATCGATAATCTAAACTTCTCTCTATGTTTCTGTTCGAACTTTGCTTATATAATGGAATAATAAAGTAATCCTTATTGCTGGACAATGTGTTCAAATGAATAATAAATTCCTAAATGTTTGCCTTCCTGGAAATAAGTGGAAATATTTGACAAACAAGTAAGTTCCATGATGTTATTTGTGTCTCAAAGCTGAAAGAAAAGTTTATTATATATTCACAATGTGATTTGCTATGACAAAAGCCTTCTGATTTAAATATAAATTTATACTTCATTGTATTAATGTTAAAATATTACTGTGCGATTCATTCAATGTTTGAAGGCTGAGACAAAATAAGATATTATCATTTCTGTTTGATTTCATTTTTCGGATATATATGGCTTAGTAACTTGCCAATTATATGAGTAATGTATATATGAAATATTAAATGGGATACATTATTTACAAAGATGAATTTATTTTTTGAGAAACTCTTTTCTTCATCAGTTTACATTTTTCCACCAACCTCTAACAGCTAAATGTATTATGTCTATATTCCCTCACTAATTTAGTAGTGTACTAGTTTTGCATGACAAATCTGATTACTCGGTTAGTTCACCGAGGTCAACGGTTCATAATATACATAAAATGAAGACCATTATCAGTAATAAAACTATCATCAGTAATAAAGACTTCTTCATTAATGAAGACTATTATTTGTAATGATGACTATTATTTGTAATGAAGACTATTATCAGAGTACGGTATACCTTTTTTGCTAATCACACGAATGATTAGCAAAATACCTTCTTCTATAATAATAGTATTGAGAAAAGGGAAAACTTAACCCTAGTGAGTTTAACAGAATGAACGGGAAGGTTTGAGTTTTATTATAAAAACGCATGTCTTATTTATAAACCTACTGCCTTGTATTTTTTACAAGTTGTTAGTATATATAGTAAACTAATGAGTACCAAATTTCAAGTAGAAATATTGAATTGGCAGCTGAAAGAGCAGAACTGTGATTGGATGGAGTGTGACCCAATTACAGCTCGCGCAGGTGTCTGTACTCCATGAAAACGTGGACAAATTCGTGCCTTTTGGCTAAGCAAACTCTAATTCTACGTTGCCACACGTCACCACAGTACAATTAATATGATTTACGCTAATACGTAACTAATTTTAACTTTTAAATACAAAAATTTATTTGGTATTTATGTAGGAATAAAGTCAAGAAAGGCCGATTAATTTGATGGAATGACATGAAAGATATAAAGTAATTTAAAACAAGGTGTGCCTTGAAAACATACATCAAACTCATTAGGGTTAAAGTCATCCCCATTTTTTAATATGTTATTTTTTGATGTTCAAGTCTTGCATTCTCACTCTTTGGATTAACTAAATACTTTGAAATAACTTCAGTGTGCCAATAGAAATTTCAAATAAACATCAGAATATTGAGAGGTACGATAGTTATTTATTTCATAAATTAGCAGATGGGTTCTTTTTTTTAATTGTTTATGACAAAAATTACAATGTTACTTTTTGATAGCATACTTAAACATGATGCACAATTAGAATATTAGCAGTTAATTCAGATCTCTATATAGGGAAGTGAATTCCTAGAATGTTTTACACATATGTGAAAGAGAGCCACTTGAAAGAAAGTTTCGAGGAGGCCATTATGGAAGATTGTGTACGGGCGATTGCCACCCTAATGATTATTATCAGCCTCCTTAACTTAAAATATCATATATATTACGTGGTTGTAAAAATATATATTGTTAATTCCTTTACCAATTAATTATAAACAAATAATTTCAGTGGGTAAGACAATGTAGATTTTTATCAATAATAAACCAAGAATCAATAAAGTTGTATATTGGAAACGTTATATAACACATCTTTACAGTATAATACTTATGAAAGTTATGATATAACTTCTCATTCAACTGAAAATTAGTAGAGCCCGGATTTCTATGCCCTTTCAATCTAGGCGGGATAGCTCTAAATCTATGCAAAATATGCTCTTAAATATTTGCTTCATAGCCTAAACTCTATGCTAAATATGCCGTTATAAATTGACTAGTTATACCTCAATTAACGTTTTCCTCATTCTAAAACATCAAAAACATGCCGTATGAGTCAAATGGTAGACTTAATTACGTATACTTTTCTTTAATTTTGAGGTTGTATTTATGAGGTTGAATAATGTTTCCCGTTTCAAATGGAAAATTATCGAAGTACATTTTTGTAATTATTAAAAAGAGAATTTGAAATCGAACCACATTTTGTGCATCGCATTTTTATTAATATATGACAATTAAATAACATTGCAACAAATAACCATAAACGATAATTTCTCAGATTCTCAGTTCTACTAATTAAGAGACAGCTAAAGTTTCATTAATATCTAACAAAATATTAGAACAACAAAAATAAGTCTCTATATAATGATATATGGCAAATAATGAGATTTAATTATTCATTCATCTAGCTAGATAAAAATAATAGTAGCTATATTTAGAATATAAATAATTTAATAATAAACAATTTTAAGTTTTGAAAAGCTTCTTTCTACTTCATTGCAACTGATGTTTGCACTGAGGAATATAACATTTTGTGTTATGTTCCTTTCAATCTGCACCTCTTTCACTCCAGCGATAATGCTTCGTATTTATTCTATGTGTTGCAATCCAGGATTATTTGCTACAATATGGTTGGTAACATGTTGACATCATCATCATTCAAATCTACAAAATTTACACTCAACATTTGATTTCTTGTTGCTACTCAGCTTCACATTGCATGGCTTGCATTTCAAAACACCGTTTTCATTGCATAACACCCAAATTCATCAACTAAATTTTGTATCATGACGTTATCAGACCGCTTAACTTTGGGTATTATTAATGAATGAGTTGTTAAGACTACGAGTACTTGGAACTAAATGACTAAAAAAACTGTAAATAGAAAATGGAGCAACTGTAACGTAAACTTTAATTTCTCTTAAATAGAATTTTGCGTGCTGTACCATAGACATAAATATCCTTAAATAGAATTTTATATGCTTTGTATGCAAAATAGATTAATGCCTATAAAGCATAGATCATCTATGCTTTTATAGCTTTCTATGCTATTATTCTGTTAGAGCATAGAAATCCGTGCTCTAATAATTAGTAACAAATAGAGGTTGATTAAAAAAAATCAAAGTATAGATTTTGCCTTGGGGTTAATATTAATTATTCAATAAGGAAATATTTCATTTATAAAGGAAATAATTAATTAATTTATAAAAGAACTAATTAATACTCAATTTCATAATGGAAAAACGTTAAGCATTCATTTTATTACCATTTCATCAGTTATGAAGCCTTACAATAATCATTAGGGTAGAAATTCTTTGGTCACGTGCATTGGGATGCCTCTCAATCTTCAATGGCACCACCACACAATTTTGTATGGGAACTGCAATATATAGTACCAACTGTATTATATATTAGTATCCAAAATTTCTAAATAAAGAAGATGGTTATATTGTTTTTTATTACTTTTAGTATATTGATTAATTTGAATATAAAACTACAATATTATTTTTAAAGGATAACAATATATTGGATAAGTATACTGGGAAATACTTTTCCAATGTAAGAGTTATTATTGATCAGATCCCCGTAATTATCGGACAATTGTCTGATAAACATCGGAGAACAAATGCGCTACTCGATATTTGTAGGAGACTTATGCCTGCCATATCAGGTCTCGTAAAGATCTTGTCATTATGTGTTAAATATAGAAGGCTTCTATACCGCAGTGTAATGGAAATAAGGTATTGTTAGTGAATATATTCTAAACCTTTCTGAAACTTATATAATAATGCGAATTATTTTTCAAGTACGTTTTTGAAACTCATGGGCCATTCACAAGTCAAAATATAAGTTACATATTTTGTTCAACAGGCTATTATAAATACTCGTGTCCGGCCTCTTTAAGGCAGATAAAAGGTCTTATTATTTTAGTTTATCAAAATATTGAAACACTGCAGTATTGGGACACTCACAGTACTCGGAAAATTGGAAATTACAATAGTTATGATAGGTACACAAATCAGAAATTTATCTTGGTCAGAATTTTCAATGATTTATGTTGACTGTGATTTTGAAGTGATTTATGTGTTTGTATACAGGAAGCGTTACTAACATACCATTTGTTTAATTAGAATTTATCATAATATTAGATTTATTTTGTGATTCTGATAGAGAAGTATATTATATAACATGTTAGCTAATGCGTAGCGAAAGGGAGAAGGGGACTCGATCTCCCCTCGATGTCTAACTCAAAAGCTCTGTTTGAAATGTGGACATGGGTATACAAATTTCAACATTTATCTGAGATATTAGATATATATAAAACTTAATTTTGAGCAATTATATCAAATAGTAATATTGGTGAATACCAAATAAATGAGATGTCGTTTATACATATAGTGAAAGTTATGGTAAGGCTATTAAACTCATTTAATGTGCACTCACCATACCTTTCTCTTTGGGTACAAGTCGAAAATAAGAAATTGCTGCTTTTGAATATCATATAAAATAAATAGACATTGAAACTATATGTACAATAAACAAAAGATTATAAACTATTCTATATACACATATATTATTTTTAGACATAATACTCTCAGTTGTGAATATAAAATGACTAGGCAGTAATGAAGGCACAGAACCACCAAATTCTTTTAGCCAGTATTTCTTTTTGGCTGTACATGCGCTCTTTGATAGACAGAGTAATTGGACCGCGCACTACCAATTAGCAAATTGTGACATACCTTATTTGTTTTGATGAGTGTCAGTTGTAAAAAAGCATTTCAATATAATGAGTCATTTTGTAACCATACGAATCTAGGCAGCACTTTAGAGCTCAGAGAAAAGTTAGGATACTGATTGCAGATTACTACAAAACTCCTACGATGTTTACAGGTTTACTAAAGTTAACTGAGGTATACCCAAAGAGGCAGTTATGGTGGGGCTATAGAAGATTAACAGGGGATCTCATATTAAGAGAGAGTAATAGCGGGGCCGTAGAAGATAATGTGAGGACTCCTCTCAAAGAAAAAAGAAGCCTATAGGACATCATCTACACACACACAGTTACAGGTGATACTGAGAGTCCCCACACTAATTTTCTGCGGCTCTACAGCCCACCATAATTATAGTCTCATGTAGTTTCAGAACAAGTTTTTCTGTTGTAGCTCAAGGCAATATATTCACTTCAATAACGCAAGAGTAAATACTTTAGAACTCAGAGGGCAAGGTGCCAAAATTTAATACCGAGACACTGCATCAAAAGCAAGCAGACGTTCCAATGAAATTCGAAACTTGATATTAAATTCTGTACATGCATGAAGTTATAAGACACTGTTGTAATTATTGAGTTAAATAAGATTTCTTCAAAGAAATTGTATTATTACGTAAGATATTAAATTAACCACATTCAATATCAAAATCTACTATTAGGCAGATATTTTGATTTTTTATAGAGTGAAAATTTGAGTACATTCTAGTAACAAAAGCATTTATTTGATAAAAAGAAATCATTCGAAAAAGAAAGTAGTGATGGGACGAAACATACCAATAAGTCTATTTTCCGACCATAATGAACTCCAATGACAAATACATGGTTAGAAAAGAGTTCTTATTAAAGAAGCTTATATAGTGCCGATCAAAAAAATATAAATAGTTTTAGGCTTCTTTTTCTATAGTTCCTGCTGTATATGAACTTGTGTGTGACACAAATGAAATGTAATTTTTAGAAAAATTTGAAACCGAATAAATATTTTGATGCAAATACTGTTGTCCAATTCTGCTCGAAAATTTCCTAGATGATGGAAATTATTTAAGGGCTTGATGTTTATTCGTATTCATCGATAGAAGAAAAGTATATGTACAAGGTGGGTCAGAAATGATACCCTATTAAACAACTTCTACAACTCTTAACCTAGTTAGTTATATATAACTCGAATATATTTAAATATATGAATAGTAACAAATTGTCCTTTATTAAGTAGCATATATACACTATGAATATACCATATTGTACGAGTAACTGGGTTCTTTCGACGAAAACACTTTCACCGAAAATATTACAATTATTTACCTAAATAAGGTATACTTACTTTACAGTAAAAAAACAGTAAAGTATACATTTTGTCACTATCAAACCTCCCCTCCCCCCAATCGGACCGCTAACCTAACCTTAGGTGGACTATATCTCTTTATATTTATAGCGTATAGTTTTTTTTTTCAGCGAAGATGTCGTTTGGAGAAAATGTCATGCGGCGAAAGTGTTTTCAGCGAAAGTGTTTTTGGTAAAAGTATTTTCGCCGGTAGGACCGGTTACCGAGTAACTGAGTATACACTATGCATATGGTTCTGGTCTATTTTGTATAAGTAGTAACATATTTTTCGTCATTCAACTATTACAGTAACTCACTCAGACGCGAAGAATTGACAAAAAAAACATTATAATTTCCTATTTCCACGTTATGTTGTGACCTTAAAAATAGCATCACTGAGCTGTATTTTCTTTGACCTCTCCATTACTAACCCTTTGGTTATAAGTATTGCAACATACTAAGCTATAACATTTACTATAAATAACTGATTTTCTGTAGCTCCTTGTGAATATGCAAATGATGAGAGGTTTTTCCTCTTCACATTGTATCACATCAGCTATCAGCCAGAGGACTGGGAACTTTGCCCCAGAACATCTGTGTGCAATGGTACTTTCCGCTATTTGAACCATAGGAATGATAATTGGTTTAGAATACTGAAAGGTATAATGTTATGAAATCTGTTTTCATAATGACCAAACTTTATTGCAGGATAAAGTATACATTAAATACATAATGTAATACACATATACATAACTTCTCACGACAACTATAACTAATATACATATTTTATACTAACTTCACTGGATGTACAATTTACATATGCTGTTTATTTAAGCTTTTGGGCAAGGAACAAATATAAAGAAAGTACAAGTACATTATAGGTTATTGTTAGAATAATATTTAGATAATTTGGGCTTAGAAGTAATAGATAAACTATTTACATTTCTTATAAAGTATTTCTATTCCATACATTATGAAATGATTAACAATATGCCTCCTGGAATGAGCCTAGTAATTAATATTCTGAACTTAAAAATATAGGGGACCGTAAAAGATAATATACGTAGTTCTTCCATTTAATCTTCTATGGCCCCACCATAACCTCCTTTCCGGAGAACTGGTTCATAATAGGAAGGCTTGGGAGCAAAAACTCCAAAATTTTAATTTCCCAATGGACATTCTATGTGAGCAGCCTGTGAAACTCTCTCAAAATATACCTCATGATAATATTAATTACGCTCTGAACCTAATCTATTACCACCGGATACGAGAAATTATTCGAACTTTCTATAAAAAGCGACCAAGTTTCATGAGAGTACAGAATATATTAAATATTGATGTGATTACGGATTATGAGGTCTTAGAGCTTGATTAATTAGCCAGAAAATTTAATTACTAAATTCGATGTTGTGATCTCATTCAATAATGAGATGTAACATTTAAATTGCAAGAAACAAATAAAGTTCATGAATCTAATTCACAGCTCATGAAATATTAATATCATTATATTATTCATGAATACAATGAGGAATTGAAAATACTCAAAAGTTGTATTAAATTATTCGTTACTTATTTCAGTACTCATATCTGCTGGACTGTAATTGGTAGCAAGATTAAACATGTACCATTTTGTGATTCTTTTCTTCAACAGCTTAATCAATAACTAACTGTCCTCAAAATCCACAGAATTACTTAACAAACTCTTTACATTTTTATTATGTCGGTCCAATGTCAGATTTTAAAGTTAAAAAACTTTTTAAGGAATATTGTTTTTGTAAATATAGTTCTTATTTTAGCTTAGGAAATATAGTTTTTTTAGTTTATAAAAAATGTGACTTTTTGGTTTAGTGAATACAGGCTATAATTCATTAGTTCAAATAGATTACTTTGAAAATTCTAGGTTTCACAAGTTTTCACTTTCAAGGAACTGTTCCTTTAGTCTAATTTATATATTCAATTTATATTGTGCATTTTTTAGTTTACTTTGTGATTTAAAAAATATGTAAGCTTGAATAGATAAATAAAAAAATCAGAAACACTTAACACAATAATTGAATCAGTGGGAAATATAAGACTATTGTAATTTCCCGTAAAAAATAACTGCATTTCAATGTTATTGATATTAGTGTAACTAAACAATCCATGCATATGATTCGTGTCTTTAGATTTAGTTATTTATTGATTAATGACTATTGTATAATACCTTGCATTGTTTAAAATGGTTTTCGAAATTCATTTTTCTGCATAGACTTGATACATTTTATAGACAAAATGTGTACATATATAAATTGAATAAAAACATATAAGTTAAAATGTCATATCAATATTCGCAAGTGCGTATCTTGTCTTCTTATTAATTACTTTTTTCCTATCTAATCAGTAATTAGTGAAAATGAGACACGACTTATATTTCTTTTGTTTATTATCATATTTTCATATTTGTTTTCTCATTGTTTTTCCTGATATTTTTCTGGAGATTCTTATGATATATTTTTTCCCAGATTTTTAGCTGGATTTTCCCGGTTTTTTATGCTATCCGTATTTTTGTTTTACATATGTTCCTAGCCTAAGTGGCTCCTATCAATGTACATATTTTTGTAAGGGGGACACAAAATATATTTATATATATATAAATATACATTCACACCGGTGTGCATTATCTAGAGATAATCAAAATACAGAATACCACACGTGTAAATATCCACTTCCCACTTTCATGCAAGAACAACTGCATAGTAAAATGACTGAAGTTGTTCAATCTGATGCAATAAAAAGCAATTGCATTCCTATTGTTATCGAACCCTTGGGGTGTTGTTCTGACATTCGCTCTATCATATTGCAATAGGACACTACCCAGACAGAAATAATGGCAGGACCTTAGAAGATTACAACGAACCTTTCTCGAGGCTGCATATTACACAAAAAAATTTAAATGATATTATATCATATATATGAATTTTAAATTAAATTAAGTTTTAATATTATGTAAGCTCTAATAAGGAAAATATTACTATTTAAGAATATGGATAATTATTTTTATTGATGAAAAAAAAGTAAAAATACTTCATCAAGCCCCTATTTAACTTCCTAAAGATAGGATATTTTAGGGATGGAAGGATAGGCTATTTTGGACAGGATATTTTGTACGTATATCTCGTTTAAAATATACTAATTATAAGGTGATATGCATTATAATATATTCTAAAGTGGAGAAATTTTTAAATATCTCTTTGGAGATAAATTTTGTCGTCGTTTTGAAATAAGAAATTGTTGTTGTAATGGGATCGTCCCCCTTTTTAATTTTTTTTACTATGCATCGTAGAACTTTGAAATTTGATACACATATAGACGAAGAAAGCGTATCATTTTGTGAGGGGTGCAAGAAATGTGTCTCCTCCGTCAATGTTTGACTCATATTGAAGAAGTGGGAATTATTCGATGTGAAAGCCTTTTTTTTAATGCATACCACAAAACTTTTGATCTGAGATGAATTTCTAAACAGAGAAGACTACACGTTATTGCCCAAGTCTTTTTGCAGTTAACGATAAAAATATTATCACTATACGTCAAAAATTAACGAAGGATATACAATTTGTACTTCCCCCCCCCCCAAAAAAAAAAAAAAAAAAATCTTCTCTAGAGAGACAAAAGAGCAAAATGAGTTTTCCTATTTTTTTCCAATTCTAAGAGTAAGAATTACGAAACGGAATTTACCCTATTTTTTTATACGCCAAGCCATTCCTCATCCAAAGATACCTCTCCCCCCCCCCCCTAGCCTCTTGAAATCACGTTTTCTTCCACAATTTTTTTTTTGTTGTTTATACGCGTGTCAAATATCTAAAACTTACGATGATTAATAATATAAAAAAAGTCTTGCAAGGGGGACGATTCCTTTAATTTTACTTTAAGAAAATTTTGGATATAGAATCAGATGTTAATTATTTAAGTTAAACTGAAATATATTTAATTTAGTACACTAGTATTGAAAATAATAATAATTAATCTATATAATATACTAAAATAACTAAAGATTACCATTTGACAACATCAGAGTTCAAAACAGTCAAATGAAATAGAAATGTTCCAGCTGCACATGATGTAAATTTTGAGAATAATTTTATGTATTGATACTTAATATTGTCTACTTTTCTACAATTTATTTTCTACAGTCTGTTAATTGGGTGCTCAAATTGATATTTTATTATCATCTAAATACTTTTCTTTTTTTATTTATCATTATGTAAATCTTAATTTGTTTTGTCCATATTTTATTTTCTTATTACTATATTGTTAATAACTCCAATTTCCTTAAAGTATGATTCCACTAAATTATTAAATGTAAAGAGAATACATTAAATGAGTCTAAAAAGTTATTTTAAACCGTTCACATTTTTCACATCATGAATGTGTAATATGAATGGTACTATAAAACGAATAAAAATGTTTCTGGGCAACAAGATCAAGTTACTTTCATGTATCTATAATCTAATTAAAAGGCCACTCACAACTAACTGTGTTGGCGGTTTGAGGTAATTTAATCGATGAGACCATTATTCTATTTGCTGGACAGGAGGAGAAGAAATGTGAATATTTCACTAGAGGTATTACATTAAGAATATCAATTATCTACAGTGAAACTCTTGAGATGTGAAGTTCTGAGTTCTGAACAACTAAATAAGGAAGGAACTGAATTTGGAAATTTCATCAAAGTTATGAAAAAAATTCCTCTGTTTAAATTATAGAAAATGATATGCATCAAGAATTGCGTCATAAATTTATCCCTCAATGACCATAGTTTTCTAAGATTTCAAATCATAGAAAACTACTAATGTATCCGAGATATGAAGGGACCTATACTTCATAACTCAGGAGTTCACTGTATACAGTGAACTCCGCAACTACGAAATTTCTGAGATATGAACTTCATGAGTTATAGTTATGAACTGTTTTTTATTTTATGTGTGCAGCGCTTTCAATAAATTTTTCAGGGGTAAGTAATTTAAATACACGTCTTGAACTTTAAAGTGATTTAATAGCTCTTATACTTGCATGTTGATTAGATAATAAAGTATAATTATATAATTATTGCTATAACCCAAACAGCGTAATACATCTGTAGTTGTTACATTACATAATAACGAGATACTAGAGCTTATACAACTTTAACCATTTTCTGTTTAGTTACAAGAGAAACTTTTCAAGAGTAACTATTGTAAGCATACCATCCTCAGGTCCGAACAATCATCTGTTATGAACATATTAAAAGTTCGTAGTAGAGGAATTCTAATGTATCTCCAAGCAAGCAAATGATCTCCTATACCTTTTGACCATACTATAAGTAAGAAAACAATTGTCGGGCCATAGAATATCCCTCCTTAATTCACTATGAATCATTCAACACATTCCCGATGACATTAGCGAATGTAGTTATAGAAATCATGTTCCATGGAATGTAGTGTAGCATAATTGAAGAGGTGATAGTAAATGAAGCATGCGCTTTTATATCTAATTATATCATATAACGGACTATAACGTGTCTAATTATTGCGAAACAACGTAATTACTAATTACCAAACAACACAGTCTCATGTTGCAGATGGTAGCTTGATGCAATTAAAATAGACAATGAATACCAAGAAACATCATATTGAATGCATATATAAAGTCATATTAATTCTACATTGGCTCATTATGAGTCTCCAATTGGAACCTAAGTATATAGTGAATTAAAAAAGATTAACATTCATTTCTGCAAACCTTCCTATATTCCCATTTGCGTGGGCTGTAGTCAGATTTCATCTACATTAACCAAACTATAACTAATTAAAGTTATTCCACTGGTATAACTTTCTAAAGACTTCTACACAAATTATTTTAGCCAATTAATTAACGAAGTCATAGATGTTAGCGCAGCAAATCCATCAAAGCGGAATAAGCCATCGATTTCAAAGGTAAATAATCAGAGCAATGGCAATACATCTCTATGATTGATAGTAACATCCACTGGAATTTAATTATATGAAGTACTAATTGTCAGTAGTGAGTAATGGTTGAATGAATAAATGATGTGCATGACACACAATTATCGTAACAAGAATTTAGCCACTTCATTACATAAGATGGAAAAAAATTAACTTTGTAATTTAATTTTTCATACTTACACTAATTCTAGCTCTCTTTTGAGATAAACTTTAAAATCGTCTAAATGAATAGGCTAAATTTTGCGATAATTAGCATTTTCCATTTTTCAAAGAAATAAAACAAAACTAAGTTTCGAAATATTTACATCATCACAGTGACTCTTTTCTCTGATAGTACATCATCACAGTGACTCTTTTCTCTGATAGTACATCATCACAGTGACTCATTTCTCTGATAGTTCATCATCACAGTGACTCTTTTCTCTGATACTACATCATCACAGTGACTCTTTTCTCTGATAGTAAATCATCACAGTGACTCTTTTCACTGATAGTACATCATCACAGTGACTCTTTTCTCTGAAAGTACATCATCACAGTGATTCTTTTCTCTGATAGTACATCATCACAGTGACTCTTTTCTCTGATAGTACATCATCACAGTGACTCTTTTCTCTGATAGTACATCATCACAGTGACTCTTTTCTCTGATAGTACATCATCACAGTGACTCTTTTCTCTGATAGTACATCATCACAGTGACTCTTTTATCTGATAGTACATCATCACAGTGACTCTTTTCTCTGATAGTACATCATCACAGTGACTCTTTTCTCTGATAGTACATCATCACAGTGACTCTTTTCTCTGATAGTACATCATCACAGTGACTCTTTTCTCTGATAGTACATCATCACAGTGACTCTTTTCTCTGATAGTACATCATCACAGTGACTCTTTTCTCTGATAGTACATCATCACAGTGACTCTTTTCTCTGATAGTACATCATCACAGTGACTCTTTTCTCTGATAGTACATCATCACAGTGACTCTTTTCTCTGATAGTACATCATCACAGTGACTCTTTTCTCTGATAGTACATTGGTTTATGTATAAATAAGACTAATGTCATATAAACTTGATACCAAATAACTATTTACATTTGTAGAAATCAGTTAAACTAGTACAGTACCTGTTATTTAATCTAAATTATTTTCGAATGCAAGTATGTATTTTGGATACACATATTCTGACTAAACAAAAACAAAATCTTTCAAAAGGCAAAATATAATTTTTTCAATATCAATAGTGTCAATACTATTGTAGTCAGTAGTCATGATACTGCCACAAATGATTTGTTTCTTCTTTCAATATGTATTTCTTAATAAAAAGTGTGACACATGGACGGACGGACAGACGGACACGGCTTTTATTATAATATTACATGCAGTAAAATACATCTACTTTTCAAACATACAAACGGTGTACCCGTTGTTATATATTGTATTGTTGTCACTTGTTACCAAACAAAAATTAATTCTTTCAAAATCTGTTCTCATCAAAACTCAAAAATGTGTTGCCACACGCTTATCATAACTCAATATATCTGATTGAGTTGATTTATTATGTAACACATCGACAAAGTGTATTTCAAAATATCTGTTCGTAATAGTTATAATTAGGTTGCGAATCAAAATCATCATTATTTAGAATAAGCTATTATAAAACGAAATATTATTTTGTATAATTATTAGTATAAAGTCATGTTTCCAATTTAAAACATATCAACTTTCCCGAGAACAGTTCCAGCTCTCGCTGTTCATATTTTTATAATCCATTAAAACTTTAGTAATATCCCTAATGTGAATGTCTGATCACTATTTATGATGGCAGTTCTTCCCGACGTTTCAAATCAGCAGGGGAATCCGGTTCGAATTTTGGTGCAGTCACGCACGGCACATCCACTCATAGCTACAGCTGGGGGAATACTAATCGTGGCAAACGGTCCAATCTGGACGGTCTCTTGGCCATCCACTATGATTTTGAATTGAAAAGAACTAATATAGAAGAAATAACATAAAAAGATGTTATTTTAACTCTGTAGGTACCAGTTATATGTTTGGTGTCCTTTTCATCTGCTTTTCAGGTTACAGACTGAGTGATGGCCTTGCATTTAGACAGAGATTCAAGGGGTTGAAAGCCCGATTGAAATTTAGTGGTGAAAATGAAAGCGCCAAGTATTCTCCAGCTCGCTATCATTGCCATAAATTGGAGGTATTCAATGGAACGACTAAATGAAGCGGGCAAAATGCAAACCATTCCGCAGATATATTGCCCCCTCATTATTGGCCATTGTCTCTAGCAGGCTACTGAATATTGCTACTTCCAAGTAATACCTATTATTACACTTTCGTAAACCAATATTCTATCGATAATTAAAATTCATAGGGAAATGATTAGGCAGTCTATTCCATATGTCGGTTTGAATTTATATTAGAGTTTATAGATCAAGTTATTTCTATAGATGGGTATAATAGCGCATTTAGAAGTTGATGCCGAGGACTGCATTTATATTCTGGTCGTGATTCTCTTCCCCACTTGATTTCGATCAACAAGCTTTTGGTGAGTAACATTTGCAGCCGTTCTGTTAGATAGAAAACTGAAGTTATAACTCTTGAAAAGTCCTCTCATGCTTCATGATAAATTGTATTTAGAACACACACTATTATATTAAAATCTATATATTGTAATAATAATAAAAGCAGTACAGCTCGTCGATCTGCAGTTAATAAAGAAAATGTTATATTGCCAATTAATTCTCTTTTTCTTCCATAAAAATATTGAACTGTATATTAATTGTATAACATTTATATTAATCAAGAATAATAACCATCACAATTATACTATTCTCATGTTTATGCTCAAGCAATATATCAATTTATTATTATTTTAGTTTATAATAATGATATTCCGGATGGGGGAAACGTTAACCTCAAGGCTTTCTCTTAGGCAGAAGTGATATAATAAAAGATTTATCTATCAATATAACAATTAAATAACATTCTTTTCTGATTCACTCTGTATCTCTGTAAAACAGTATTCAAGTCATTACAGTCAAAGATAAATCATACCTATTATCTATTAATTAACGTTTGTACTTAAAACACTAACTGATGTAAATGAGGTGTAGAAAAGTAATTATACAATAAAATGAAGTTTCATCCAAGTACTTTTGACAATCACAATAACCTTAGTTTTCATTGTAATGTTGTCATTCACAATATACGAATATTTTTCTCAGTCTTATGAAAAATGCTCCCATCACGACTCAAAAATGTTACACCACACGATTGTCATGAGTTCAGAACTGTGATATCTGATTGCCTTGCTTTAATATACAAATTGTCAGCAAAATATATCGAAAAATCTCTATTTGAAAGTAGAAACAATTTTGTGAAATAAATTAATTCTGACGGCAGTGATTGAAAATATTTGATCCAGTTTTTGAACATTTCAGACCTGTATAGATCACTATTCCTTCGAAAATATGAAAAACGTTTTTACACCATCGAAATATACTACTTTAAATCAGAATGCTCTTCATTTTCTTGTATCACATTTCTTTTATAAAGTGGTGTTACTCCAATTGGTTGACTTCTTGAAAATAGTCAACATGTGAGGTTGTTACCTACATTTTCAATAATTAACTTATCATTGCTTTCAATCAAGAATGTATTGTATAACAGTAAATTCTTTAACAGTAACGTATAACAGTAAATTCTTTAACAGTAACGTATAACAGTAAATTCTTTAACAGTAACGTATAACAGTAAATTCTTTAACAGTAACGTATAACAGTAAATTCTTTAAAATGAGATAATATATAGTTATTTGCTTTAATAATGCAATATGATATTTAAATACAATCTAAATTAATTCTTTGCAATAACTTCTTTATTCCCTTGTCTTAATTTCATAATTAAATTAAAAATTTCAAATTCATTAATTTTCATAAATTTTGGATGAAAAAAAGGAGGTAATTTGAATAGTTATTCACCGTATATGCTATTCATATTATGTATGACATTATCATTATTCTTTTTTTCGATATATTTTGATATATATAATATGAATAATATTCTACTTTGTCAACTAAAAAATTTAGACTTATTTTCGATGGCCTGAATTTATGAAAATCTATTTTCTTAAGATAACTCAAATAATTGAGTGTTATCCATTGCTTTTTCTCAGTTCATAGGATATTGCAATAATATTTTTATATAAAAATTGGATAAATAATTTGAAATATTTTGCTGGCGTTGTTTCTATCGGAATTAAAATTTTACGCAAGTATAGATTGCAAAGTGATTTTTTTGATCAACTCTACATGAAATTCTAATACGAATTTTTTCCATCAAATACTGTTTTTATTTTTTAATATCAATATTTATTTATCTACTTTTTGACCTTGTATACCTTTTTAACCTCTAATACCTTTTTAACCTCTAATACCTTTTTATCCTCTAATACCTTTTTAACCTCTAATACCTTTTTAACCTCTAATACCTTTTTATCCTCTAATACCTTTTTAACCTCTAATACCTTTTTAACCTCTAATACCTTTTTAACCTCTAATACCTTTTTAACCTCTAATACCTTTTTAACCTCTAATACCTTTTTAACCTCTAATACCTTTTTAATCTTGAATTCTTCATCAATGAAATTTAAAATCTATAAGAAAAATTTAGCCAATAAACTGATATCGATATTTCATGTCTCGTTTGCTATATCTTGAAAGCCAATTGGTTGAAAAAATATCATTTTTGATGAATATTAAATTTAAATACATATTGTAATAAATATTTTTTTGAACAATATTGTACATAATGAGGAAATTTGAGTACAACCTTTATCAAAAAAAAAAAAAAAACCTTGTTCATATATTGAAAATACATTTCCGATGACTATGGGTTCTAATTATTTATTAATTATTAGCTTCATATAAAATAATTCAATTAGTTTCTGTAATTTTTCAAGGAGTAACACTTAATGGTTAGATGTTCCGGTATAACTTCATAGTAACCTAAAAATTACTAACTATATACAGGGTGACCCACAAAAAAGTCGACCCAATTTTGAATTAATATAAATATTATTTTTGTAAATAAATAATGAACAGTAATCAATGATGGGGTATAATGCATACAAGTAAAAACACATTATTTATGTTTTGTTTGAACTCTAATTTTTACTAATTCTTGAATACAATATTTATATCAATTCAAAGTTGGGTACACTTTTTTGTCGCTCACCCTGTATATTTATTGTAAACAATATCTAATGTGCAAGGGGAAAATATGTTCCTTTTATGTACTCTACTGTTTATAATTCCTGTTAAAAATTTGTTTTTACCGCATGTTAATCCAATAGTTTGATTGAAGAAAATAGAGGACTCCTTGGTTGCTACATTATGTTTAGGGTGAAGAACTCAACAAGAAGTAGTTTTGAATTTTCCCAAGCTTTCAGAATCCTTCGTGGTTTCCGTCTTCAGGGGTAACATTTATTAAAATACAAGCGACTTATAATCTACCTACTCGTAATCATGATACATATCCTAACTTCTATTTTTTTATAATGTCAACATACTTTTAATAGGAGGAAATTAGAATCATATTATACGCATGGGTAGGATGACACTTTAAATAGAGCATATGAAGTCCCTTAGTAAATAGTTCCTATAGTTAATAAGATAGTTAAAAATTAAAATTGAAATGTATAAAAAAATAGAAGTTAGGATATGTATCATGATTACGAGTAGGTAGATTATAAGTCGCTTGTATTTTAATAAATGTTACCCCTGAAGACGGAAACCACGAAGGATTCTGAAAGCTTGGGAAAATTCAAAACTACTTCTTGTTGAGTTCTTCACCCTAAACATAATCCAATAGTGAATTACTATTCTAATATAATAATTTAGCCAATTTAAAGCTAACGGTAATGATGTGTCAGACATAATTAACGAAAATATTATTTTCAATCAACTAGTTCTCTAAAATTATATCTGGAAATAAGCAGTTATGAATATTTATGACATTTTCACATCAAAGTATGAACCCCTTTAACTAAAATTATTCTTAATTATTTACGCTTTAAATGTGTATAGTTTCTAGCTTGCAGATTAATAATTAATTATTACTATTGATAGCTACCTATAATCTCGAAATTAATAATATATTTAAAAATAACTTAAATTAGGATCTTCTTTATACTTCTGATTTGAATATTGCTTTATTTAAATAAAATATAGTAAGATTTTGTGTATATTCACAGGTTTTAGTTCTGTAAGACATTGTTTAAATTCCCTGGGTACAACACACTGCTATAGTTAGTACCTAGAGACACTTCAAAGTGAGAAAGACCTGAACATTGGAAAAAAAACATAGTACAGAGAGGAAGAATTGAACCTCTTTTTTTCTTGATCACTGTAGTGTGATACAGTAACTAATGTTATACAGTAACTAATGTTATACAGTAACTAATGTGATGCAATAACTAAGGTGATACAGTAACTAATGTTATACAGTAAATAATGTGATACAGTAACTAATGTTATACAGTAACTAATGTTATACAGTAACTAATGTGATACAGTAAATAATGTTATACAGTAACTAATGTTATACAGTAACTAATGTTATACAGTAAATAATGTTATACAGTAACTAATGTTATACAGTAACTAATGTTATACAGTAAATAATGTGATACAGTAACTAATGTTATACAGTAAATAATGTTATACAGTAACTAATGTGATACAGTAACTAATGTTATACAGTAAATAATGTTATACAGTAACTAATGTGATACAGTAACTAATGTTATACAGTAAATAATGTTATACAGTAACTAATGTGATACAGTAAATAATGTTATACAGTAACTAATGTTATACAGTAACTAATGTTATACAGTAAATAATGTTATACAGTAACTAATGTGATACAGTAACTAATGTTATACAGTAAATAATGTTATACAGTAACTAATGTTATACAGTAACTAATGTTATACAGTAAATAATGTGATACAGTAACTAATGTTATACAGTAAATAATGTTATACAGTAACTAATGTGATACAGTAACTAATGTTATACAGTAAATAATGTTATACAGTAACTAATGTTATACAGTAACTAATGTTATACAGTAAATAATGTGATACAGTAACTAAGGTGATACAGTAACTAAGGTGATACAGTAACTAAGGTGATACAGTAACTAAGGTGATACAGTAACTAAGGTGATACAGTAACTAAGGTGATACAGTAACTAAGGTGATACAGTTACTAAGGTGATACAGTAACTAGTGTGATACAGTAACTAAGGTGATACAGTAACTAAGGTGATACAGTAACTAAGGTGATACAGTAACTAACGTGATACAGTAACTAATGTGGTACAGTAACTAAGGTGATACAGTAACTAATGTGATACAGTAACTAATGTGATACAGTAACTAAGGTGATACAGTAACTAGTGTGATACAGTAACTAAGGTGATACAGTAACTAAAGTGATACAGTAACTAAGGTGATACAGTAACTAAAGTGATACAGTAACTAAGGTGATACAGTAACTAACGTTATACAGTAACTAAAGTGATACAGTAACTAATGTGATACAGTAACTAATGTGATACAGTAACTAAGGTGATACAGTAACTAAAGTGATACAGTAACTAATGTGATACAGTAACTAAGGTGATACAGTAACTAAATTGATACAGTAACTAAGGTGATACAGTAACTAGTGTGATACAGTAACTAAGGTGATACAGTAACTAAAGTGATACAGTAACTAAGGTGATACAGTAACTAAAGTGATACAGTAACTAAGGTGATACAGTAACTAGTGTGATACAGTAACTAAGGTGATACAGTAACTAAAGTGATACAGTAACTAAGGTGATACAGTAACTAAAGTGATACAGTAACTAAGGTGATACAGTAACTAACGTTATACAGTAACTAAAGTGATACAGTAACTAATGTGATACAGTAACTAATGTGATACAGTAACTAAGGTGATACAGTAACTAAAGTGATACAGTAACTAATGTGATACAGTAACTAAGGTGATACAGTAACTAAAGTGATACAGTAACTAAGGTGATACAGTAACTAAGGTGATACAGTAACTAATGTGATACAGTAACTAATGTGGTACAGTAACTAAGGTGATACAGCAACTAATGTGATACAAAACTAATGTGATTCAGTAACTAAGGTGATACAGTAACTAAGGTGAAACAGTAACTAACGTTATACAGTAACTAATGTGGTACAGTAACTAAGGTGATACAGCAACTAATGTGATACAAAACTAATGTGATTCAGTAACTAAGGTGATACAGTAACTAATGTGATACAGTAACTAAGGTGATACAGTAACTAATGTGATACAGTAACTAATGTGATACAGTAACTAAGGTGAAACAGTAACTAACGTTATACAGTAACTAATGTGGTACAGTAACTAAGGTGATACAGCAACTAATGTGATACAAAACTAATGTGATTCAGTAACTAAGGTGATACAGTAACTAATGTGATACAGTAACTAAGGTGATACAGTAACTAATGTGATACAGTAACTAATGTGATACAGTAACTAAGGTGATACAGTAACTAAGGTGATACAGTAACTAACGTTATACAGTAACTAATGTGGTACAGTAACTAAGGTGATACAGTAACTAAGGTGATACAGTAACTAAGGTGATACAGTAACTAATGTGATACAGTAACTAAGGTGATACAGTTACTAAGGTGATACAGTAACTAAGGTGATACAGTAACTAATGTGATACAGTAACTAATGTGATACAGTAACTAAGGTGATACAGTTACTAAGGTGATACAGTAACTAAGGTGATACAGTCACTAAGGTGATACAGTAACTAAGGTGATGCAGTAACTAATGTGATACAGTAACTAAGGTGATACAGTAACTAAGGTGATACAGTCACTAAAGTGATACAGTAACTAAGGTGATACAGTAACTAAAGTGATACAGTAACTAATGTGATACAGTAACTAAGGTGATACAGTAACTAAGGTGATACAGTAACTAATGTGATACAGTAACTAAGGTGATACAGTTACTAATGTGATACAGTTACTAATGTGATACAGTAACTAAAGTGATACAGTAACTAAAGTGATACAGTAACTAATGTGATACAGTAACTAAGGTGATACAGTAACTAATGTGATACAGTAACTAAGGTGATACAGTAACTAAAGTGATACAGTAACTAATGTGATACAGTAACTAAGGTGATACAGTATCTAATGTGATACAGTTACTAAGGTGATACAGTTACTTAGGTGATACAGTTACTAATGTGATACAGTTACTAAGGTGATACAGTAACTAAGGTGATACAGTAACTAATGTGATACTGTAACTAAGGTGATACAGTAACTAATGTGATACAGTTACTAAGGTGATACAGTTACTTAGGTGATACAGTTACTAATGTGATACAGTTACTAAGGTGATACAGTAACTAAGGTGATACAGTAACTAATGTGATACAGTAACTAAGGTGATACAGTAACTAATGTGATACAGTAACTAAGGTGATACAGTAACTAATGTGATACAGTAACTAAGGTGATACAGTTACTAAGGTGATACAGTTACTAATGTGATACAGTTACTAAGGTGATACAGTAACTAAGGTGATACAGTAACTAATGTGATACAGTAACTAAGGTGATACAGTAACTAAGGTGATACAGTAACTAATGTGATACAGTAACTAAGGTGATACAGTAACTAAAGTGATACAGTAACTAATGTGATACAGTAACTAAGGTGATACAGTAACTGATGTAATACAGTTACTAAGGTGATACAGTTACTTAGATGATACAGTAACTAATGTGATACAATTACTAAGGTGATACAGTAACTAAGGTGATGCAGTAACTAAGGTGATGCAGTAACTAATGTGATACAGTAACTAATGTGATACAGTAACTAATGTGATACAGTAACTAATGTGATACAGTAACTAATGTGATACAGTAACTAAGGTGATACAGTAACTAAGGTGATACAGTAACTAACGTTATACAGTAACTAATGTGGTACAGTAACTAAGGTGATACAGTAACTAAGGTGGTACAGTAACTAAGGTGATACAGTAACTAAGGTGATACAGTAACTAATGTGATACAGTAACTAAGGTGATACAGTAACTAATGTGATACAGTAACTAAGGTGATACAGTAACTAATGTGATACAGTAACTAATGTGATACAGTAACTAAGGTGATACAGTTACTAAGGTGATACAGTTACTAATGTGATACAGTTACTAAGGTGATACAGTAACTAAGGTGATGCAGTAACTAATGTGATACAGTAACTAAGGTGATACAGTAACTAAGGTGATACAGTAACTAAAGTGATACAGTAACTAAGGTGATACAGTAACTAAAGTGATACAGTAACTAATGTGATACAGTAACTAAGGTGATACAGTAACTAAGGTGATACAGTAACTAATGTGATACAGTAACTAAGGTGATACAGTTACTAATGTGATACAGTTACTAATGTGATACAGTAACTAAAGTGATACAGTAACTAATGTGATACAGTAACTAAGGTGATACAGTAACTAAGGTGATACACTAACTAATGTGATACAGTAATTAAGGTGATACAGTAACTAAAGTGATACAGTTACTAATGTGATACAGTAACTAATGTGATACAGTAACTAATGTGATACAGTAACTAAGGTGATACAGTAACTAAAGTGATACAGTAACTAATGTGATACAGTAACTAAGGTGATACAGTAACTAAATTGATACAGTAACTAAGGTGATACAGTAACTAGTGTGATACAGTAACTAAGGTGATACAGTAACTAAAGTGATACAGTAACTAAGGTGATACAGTAACTAAAGTGATACAGTAACTAAGGTGATACAGTAACTAGTGTGATACAGTAACTAAGGTGATACAGTAACTAAAGTGATACAGTAACTAAGGTGATACAGTAACTAAAGTGATACAGTAACTAAGGTGATACAGTAACTAACGTTATACAGTAACTAAAGTGATACAGTAACTAATGTGATACAGTAACTAATGTGATACAGTAACTAAGGTGATACAGTAACTAAAGTGATACAGTAACTAATGTGATACAGTAACTAAGGTGATACAGTAACTAAAGTGATACAGTAACTAAGGTGATACAGTAACTAAGGTGATACAGTAACTAATGTGATACAGTAACTAATGTGGTACAGTAACTAAGGTGATACAGCAACTAATGTGATACAAAACTAATGTGATTCAGTAACTAAGGTGATACAGTAACTAAGGTGAAACAGTAACTAACGTTATACAGTAACTAATGTGGTACAGTAACTAAGGTGATACAGCAACTAATGTGATACAAAACTAATGTGATTCAGTAACTAAGGTGATACAGTAACTAATGTGATACAGTAACTAAGGTGATACAGTAACTAATGTGATACAGTAACTAATGTGATACAGTAACTAAGGTGAAACAGTAACTAACGTTATACAGTAACTAATGTGGTACAGTAACTAAGGTGATACAGCAACTAATGTGATACAAAACTAATGTGATTCAGTAACTAAGGTGATACAGTAACTAATGTGATACAGTAACTAAGGTGATACAGTAACTAATGTGATACAGTAACTAATGTGATACAGTAACTAAGGTGATACAGTAACTAAGGTGATACAGTAACTAACGTTATACAGTAACTAATGTGGTACAGTAACTAAGGTGATACAGTAACTAAGGTGATACAGTAACTAAGGTGATACAGTAACTAAGGTGATACAGTAACTAATGTGATACAGTAACTAAGGTGATACAGTAACTAATGTGATACAGTAACTAAGGTGATACAGTAACTAATGTGATACAGTAACTAATGTGATACAGTAACTAAGGTGATACAGTTACTAAGGTGATACAGTTACTAATGTGATACAGTTACTAAGGTGATACAGTAACTAAGGTGATGCAGTAACTAATGTGATACAGTAACTAAGGTGATACAGTAACTAAGGTGATACAGTCACTAAAGTGATACAGTAACTAAGGTGATACAGTAACTAAAGTGATACAGTAACTAATGTGATACAGTAACTAAGGTGATACAGTAACTAAGGTGATACAGTAACTAATGTGATACAGTAACTAAGGTGATACAGTTACTAATGTGATACAGTTACTAAGGTGATACAGTAACTAAGGTGATGCAGTAACTAATGTGATACAGTAACTAAGGTGATACAGTAACTAAGGTGATACAGTCACTAAAGTGATACAGTAACTAAGGTGATACAGTAACTAAAGTGATACAGTAACTAATGTGATACAGTAACTAAGGTGATACAGTAACTAAGGTGATACAGTAACTAATGTGATACAGTAACTAAGGTGATACAGTTACTAATGTGATACAGTTACTAATGTGATACAGTAACTAAAGTGATACAGTAACTAATGTGATACAGTAACTAAGGTGATACAGTAACTAAGGTGATACAGTAACTAATGTGATACAGTAACTAAGGTGATACAGTAACTAAAGTGATACAGTAACTAATGTGATACAGTAACTAAGGTGATACAGTAACTAATGTGATACAGTTACTAAGGTGATACAGTTACTTAGGTGATACAGTTACTAATGTGATACAGTTACTAAGGTGATACAGTAACTAAGGTGATACAGTAACTAATGTGATACTGTAACTAAGGTGATACAGTAACTAATGTGATACAGTTACTAAGGTGATACAGTTACTTAGGTGATACAGTTACTAATGTGATACAGTTACTAAGGTGATACAGTAACTAAGGTGATACAGTAACTAATGTGATACAGTAACTAAGGTGATACAGTAACTAATGTGATACAGTAACTAAGGTGATACAGTAACTAATGTGATACAGTAACTAAGGTGATACAGTTACTAAGGTGATACAGTTACTAATGTGATACAGTTACTAAGGTGATACAGTAACTAAGGTGATACAGTAACTAATGTGATACAGTAACTAAGGTGATACAGTAACTAAGGTGATACAGTAACTAATGTGATACAGTAACTAAGGTGATACAGTAACTAAAGTGATACAGTAACTAATGTGATACAGTAACTAAGGTGATACAGTAACTGATGTAATACAGTTACTAAGGTGATACAGTTACTTAGATGATACAGTAACTAATGTGATACAATTACTAAGGTGATACAGTAACTAAGGTGATGCAGTAACTAAGGTGATGCAGTAACTAATGTGATACAGTAACTAATGTGATACAGTAACTAATGTGATACAGTAACTAATGTGATACAGTAACTAATGTGATACAGTAACTAAGGTGATACAGTAACTAAGGTGATACAGTAACTAACGTTATACAGTAACTAATGTGGTACAGTAACTAAGGTGATACAGTAACTAAGGTGATACAGTAACTAAGGTGATACAGTAAC
This sequence comes from Caprella mutica, assembly GCA_947561585.1. NCBI lineage: Eukaryota > Metazoa > Arthropoda > Malacostraca > Amphipoda > Caprellidae > Caprella > Caprella mutica. The sequence continues at coordinate 81,669 of CANNZV010001348.1, forward strand.
TAAGGTGATACAGTAACTAATGTGATACAGTAACTAAGGTGATACAGTAACTAATGTGATACAGTAACTAAGGTGATACAGTAACTAATGTGATACAGTAACTAATGTGATACAGTAACTAAGGTGATACAGTTACTAAGATGATACAGTTACTAATGTGATACAGTTACTAAGGTGATACAGTAACTAAGGTGATGCAGTAACTAATGTGATACAGTAACTAAGGTGATACAGTAACTAAGGTGATACAGTAACTAAAGTGATACAGTAACTAAGGTGATACAGTAACTAAAGTGATACAGTAACTAATGTGATACAGTAACTAAGGTGATACAGTAACTAAGGTGATACAGTAACTAATGTGATACAGTAACTAAGGTGATACAGTTACTAATGTGATACAGTTACTAATGTGATACAGTAACTAAAGTGATACAGTAACTAATGTGATACAGTAACTAAGGTGATACAGTAACTAAGGTGATACAGTAACTAATGTGATACAGTAACTAAGGTGATACAGTAACTAAAGTGATACAGTAACTAATGTGATACAGTAACTAAGGTGATACAGTAACTAATGTGATACAATTACTAAGGTGATACAGTTACTTAGGTGATACAGTTACTAATGTGATACAGTTACTAAGGTGATACAGTAACTAAGGTGATACAGTAACTAATGTGATACTGTAACTAAGGTGATACAGTAACTAATGTGATACAGTTACTAAGGTGATACAGTTACTTAGGTGATACAGTTACTAATGTGATACAGTTACTAAGGTGATACAGTAACTAAGGTGATACAGTAACTAATGTGATACAGTAACTAAGGTGATACAGTAACTAATGTGATACAGTAACTAAGGTGATACAGTAACTAATGTGATACAGTAACTAAGGTGATACAGTTACTAAGGTGATACAGTTACTAATGTGATACAGTTACTAAGGTGATACAGTAACTAAGGTGATACAGTAACTAATGTGATACAGTAACTAAGGTGATACAGTAACTAAGGTGATACAGTAACTAATGTGATACAGTAACTAAGGTGATACAGTAACTAAAGTGATACAGTAACTAATGTGATACAGTAACTAAGGTGATACAGTAACTGATGTAATACAGTTACTAAGGTGATACAGTTACTTAGATGATACAGTAACTAATGTGATACAATTACTAAGGTGATACAGTAACTAAGGTGATGCAGTAACTAAGGTGATGCAGTAACTAATGTGATACAGTAACTAATGTGATACAGTAACTAATGTGATACAGTAACTAATGTGATACAGTAACTAATGTGATACAGTAACTAATGTGATACAGTAACTAAGGTGATGCAGTAACTAATGTGATACAGTAACTAATGTGATACAGTAACTAAGGTGATACAGTTACTAATGTGATACAGTAACTAATGTGATACAGTAACTAATGTGATACAGTTACTAAGGTGGTACATTAATTAACTATGTTGGTGTAACAAAACTCTATACATAGTTGGGTTATTTTTTTCATTTAAAAGTGCTCCTCAATATTTACTATTTCGGGATGAAACAATTATAAGTTATTGTACATCTCTTAGAGACACCATCATCATATTATTTCCTTGACTTCTAATAACCAGGATTGTGTCAATTGGGCGCTGTATGGGATAGCTTAAGACTAATCCTTTTATGATTATTGAGGCTGTAGACATTTCAGATTGGTGTGTTGCAGGCCTCATTTGTACCTCCATTTCTCTCCTCTTGCCAGACACCAAAGAGTCTCTTTCGTTATGAAATCATAGAGAGGAAAAATGTGCTGCAATATTCAGTTTCATTCCGGCTGAGATTATACCATTAGGACTCGTCAAGACTTCCTCTTTTAGAGAGGATGGAAAAATTTGTGAACGAAAATGAAAATCATTCCGAAACTGAGTGAAGGTGTTAAGTCCATGTACATAGAGGTTATAGATGATTAAGACTGTTTTGAATCTTCTATGGCCCACCATTAAATAGAAGCAGTAATGTCACTTTCAACAGCTCTGTTATCTATTATTTTGCATTTTAAAATCCTTTATTCCAAATTTCTCTTAACAATCTAAAAATAAATTGTAACAAAATTTATATAATAAATTGGCCATAGTCCAGCATATCCGATGGGAAAGAGTAATTTATTCTTGGATTGAAAATATGAACAGTTTTCCTAACCGTATTCTATATGCTAAGGTGATTTCTTCAGAGACGTATGGTGGTGACACTGAAGATTAACAGGGGACAGGACTTGATGTTTAATCTATGGTACAACCATAATTTTCCCAACTTGGGTCAGAGTAGCAATAACTGGCATGATGAAGAATGGGCAGCTAATACAGTTAGTCATTTCTACATTTACTGCTGTTCTGTTATCGCTAACAGAATTGTAACGCTTTAATTGTCTCTTTTTGGTCAACATTAACACCACAATGATCTTTACCACAATGACTCTTCAAATTTATTTCAAGAAAATCTTTTTTTTTGTGGAGTAGGAAAAAAAAAGTTAATTTCTGAATCATTACACTGTTCCATATATCAAATCATATAAGAAAAGGTAAAAATTACTAATTAACTCATTACTTCAATTGATATCTATGATACCTGCAGCAGGTATCTTGGATACTAATTGAAATAAAAAATATCATAAATAGTTTTTAACTTTTTTCTTATATGATTAAAATAAATTCACATACGATCCCATATGTCGTTAAAGGTCCTCTCCAGGCTCGGGGAACAAAATGAGTTAATTACCTACTAATATAGAACGAGGGTCTATGATCATTATTCTGCAAACCGTTTACAATTTGATTCAGTATATACTTTTAAATTTTTTAATACTCTGTCTGACGCATAAGAAGAAGATTGTACACTCTTAGTTGTGATTTCAAATTTTAATTTTATAAACATAGCTGCGTTTTCGGCCTTTGTTTAATATGTTAATTGTTTCTTGAAGTATATGAGCGTTAATAAATTTATCCAATTTTAAATATCAACAAGAATAATAAATGAATATTTTTTATATAATACCTAGTTGACAATCAAAACAAACGGTGTACATTCTTTTTCTTCAGACTGAAAAATAGCATGTCGGAAGTAAAATAGGTATTACAGAGTTTTGATTATGAAAAAGGTTAAAAACATAAAATTAGAAATATGCTTTCAAATTTCTTGGGATTTGCAGTAAAATGAATGGAAATACATTAGCCTCACCGATTAACGCAGTAAAAAAAATTGCTTGGAGAGGATCTTCTAATATAAACATACACAATTATAAAAGATATATTACTTATAAATCTCAAAATAACTTATTTTATCATCACGTTCATGTTAATCTGATCGTCATTTTGAAAGGGAGACTTTAATGTTGTGTGGGAGTTTGAAATAAAATGATTGGATCTAATGTTCGATTAATGAATATCATTTAGAGGTAAATACTCTCCATTAATTATCTGCAGTCGAGTGGAAAATAATCATTAGTATGTTACATTGATATTTCGTATTTCTCAAAGGTTCATTTAAGTTCATCATGATAAAGATTATATTTCATGTTAAACTCTAGTATAGTGACAAAGCAAACGGCTTGATTTTCTTCGTGATGTTGTGAGATGGGATTATTAATCTCAGGGATACTTTCAAAAGTTTCATTAATAATCAATATAATTGTTATGTGATAACGACTAGGAACTTTTAATGGATTGAAAGGGTATCGAAAATAACTGTTCAATCCTACCATAGAAGTAAAGAGCTAGTGTTAAGCTTTAGAACAATAAATGGGTCCCCTATTTATCATCCGGCCATACCCCCATCATCACCCTCCCTCCCATGGCTTTCATTCACCCTCACAGTTGAATGAATATATTTGCATTATCCTTCATATCGAATTTTGAACAATTTCTTCCCTTTTGTTTGATTATGACGTGGCAGAGATTAGTTTGAGGTATCTGGAACTTTGAAGGAGACTTCCAACCAATTAGTCATTTTTGAAATGTTCATTTGAATTGTGAAGTTCGAACGATGATCTGGGAACATGTCGGGTCAATTAGTTATTAAATAATAATGCAATGGGAAGAAGAGGATTATCTCCAATTAGAAGGTTTTAGAGAAATATTCCACTGATCAGATAAAATACAATCTATTCGTGGGAGTATTATAATTAACGCTGGGATTTATTTATCATTTTGCATATAGATCATAAATTTGATACATACGACAGTTTATATGAATAAAACATTTTTTAGATTAAATATTGTGCAATGTTATGTGTCTTTCTAGCCAATAACTTTTAGATTTGATGATAATAACCTCAGTAAAATAACATGAATGTGAATTGGTGTGACACTATCGAGGCAGTATATCTCGAGAGTCTCGTCAGTCGGTTGTGATCCCTCGAGTCTATCCCCACTCAGATTGGATCTTAAACAAATTGCATTCGGAGTCCCGGCGCTGCAACATCAAGATACTTGCATCTCTCACTGAAGGGAATGATATCCAGTTTAAGCTGATCCACGGGGAGGTGCGTGGATGAATTGGATAAGGAACATGGCCAAACAATTGTTTCGAAATTCAATATCACAAACGGAAAAAAAAGTTATGGTGAAGCCATCGGAGATTAAGGCGGGATCCCACTAAATCTTCCATGAGCCTACCATGACTTTCTCTGTTGTTACAATTAATTTCTGGTTTGATTCTTTACTTTTTATATCTAAAATATGAAGAGGATTAAAATTTAATTAACACTGTTTGATCTAAACATATAATTAACGTCTCTATATATGCACTATATTGAAACGTTTAAATTGAAATATATGTGACTTATATGTATATAAGCAATTTTCATGTAATTAAAAGCTTTTCAATGTATGAATGAATTTACCCCCGATAAACTTCATAAATGAATATCCAATCAAATTTACACAACTGCATTATTATTAAAAAATAGGATACCATTTTTAGAAAACATACAGCATTTCATCAGGTAAAATAAATATGAGATATTAAATAAATTCTAGATATCAGAATTCATGCAATTCAAATTGCTTTCACCTTTTTTCAGTGAGTTTCTAAACCTTACCTCTAATTCCATGTCTAATTTGTTTGATTATTTAAATGAAGGAATAATTAGTTATAAATACAGAGATGGTTTATCTAAGGACTAGATGAATTGGTATCACAAGAAATTTAAGACTTGGAATTTGGGTCGAAGTCAATTAGTCTTATAAAGAAATTAGCAACTCCAATTACAGACTCCATTAGCTGATTACTGAAAGAGTCACTAGTTTGGCTGGTGATTGTAAAGAGAATTATTATAACAAATACACACCAAAACTAGTGTTACTTATTTCTAATGTTTTGTCTGCTTAGATTATAATCATTCTTCTGTTTTGGTCATCACTGTTTCTATATTTTCATTTTATTCGATATCTGTTTTCTGACATAAGCAAACTATATTGTTTTCTGTCAACTTTAAACAACAGATTAAAAACGGAAATAATTGTATTATCATATCAACAATCAATTAAATATGTTTCTTATATTTTAAATACTGGTTAGAGTAAGGTTGCTATGTGTTCAGTGTAAATGATTTAAAAATTATATGCTTGGAAACTTTAAATGATTGATAAAAATGTAATGATGAACTTTAACGAATGTGATTTTAATTATGACGAATAAGATTTAAATTATTTAATTTACGAATAATAAATGGTTTTACTGGCACATTGGAGTTAAAATAGATGCAGTCGCTATATAGAGCACATAATATTATACATTATACGTTGTCATGGCTATAGTTTAGGGAAATGATTCATTGAATTAGTTGCTTTATTTTTTGATGTTCAGGTCTTTACATTCACATTCTGATGTGTAACTAAATTACTGTAGTTTATTTCCAGAGACTATATATAAGAAAAATATTTATATATTATTACTTATAATTATAATTTCCTCTTAAAAATTGAAAATTATAGAAATAAACTCTTTTTATCGAACTTCTATACTAAAGTCCATATGTCAACTTTTGGTTCATCAATCTCACGAGCGATATAACATTCATCGGGAAAAAATACACGTAGTTTTATTCAGATTGTTTTTGTGAAAAAGCTCAGCATCCAGAAAATATCTAATGCTCACTGCTCAGTGTTTTGATATTATTTGAATATGGTCTGAATTAATTACTTTCATTTTGATTTAGTGCAGTGTAGGAATAATGCAGTATATTTGTGGATTTAATGAAGCATTAAACTTATATTTTCATTAATTTTCTCACTCAAATAGTACCCTTTGCAGTTGATAGTAGGTCGCAGCCTCCCTGATCTTCACCTATGCTATACAAATTAGTTAAAGAATGCTGTATGGCCAGGAAGAGCACTATATTTGACGGACAACCTTATTAAAAATTAAACGTACATAATAATACATAACAATCTTAGTACATGGCAATTGAAATCAATATTAAAGGCAAGAACACACTGTCATGACTTAGGAACTAAAATGTATCAAATGATGACAACAGAAATAAATTTATACATGGTGATAATCTTCTCAAATCTATAACAATAAGGATTTATCCCTGTAGATTATATAACAAATACTCCATTGTATTGCGTTTAAATTCCTCAACAGTACTGCATTATATAATTTAATTCCATAAGGTACAAGGCTCCATGATAGGTATATCTGTGTGGTAATGATGGGATATGGCTATTAGTTATGATGTGATTGAATGCAGGTTTAGTGAAGGAATTAGGTGAATGATTAATGTAAGATTAGTGTGGACTAAGTGCAGGATTAATGTAGGTTTATTTCAGGATCAGTTTAGCAGGTTTAGAGTAGGTTTAGTACAAGATTAGTATAGGTTTAGTACTGGATTATAGTGTAGGTTTAGTGGAGGATTAGATTAGTATAGGTTTAGTACAGGATTATAGTGTAGGTTTAGTGCAGGATTAGATTAGTATAGGTTTAGTACAGGATTAGTATAGGTTTAGTACAGGATTAGTATAGGTTTAGTACAGGATTTGTGTATAGGTTTAGTACAGGATTAGTATAGGTTTAGTACAGGATTAGTATAGGTTTAGTACAGGATTTGTGTATAGGTTTAGTACAGGATTAGTATAGGTTTAGTACAGGATTAGTATAGGTTTAGTACAGGATTTGTGTATAGGTTTAGTACAGGATTAGTATAGGTTTAGTACAGGATTAGTATAGGTTTAGTACAGGATTTGTGTATAGGTTTAGTACAGGATTAGTATAGGTTTAGTACAGAATTTGTGCATAGGTTTAATCCTTGTGGAATAATTAATTACCGATTTTCATGAATCCTTTATCCTTGTATTTCTCGTCAGCATAAATGCATTCCCATCTACACATCACAACTTTTATCTGAGAGCTGAAACTTCAAACATTTTCTAGAGAATACTTCAGAAGCGTTAAATATAATTCCCCCTCAATAAAAAAAAGAGACAATGTTGTTCATTTAATAGTTTATGATCGGTTGAAAAGGGTGTTGAAGAGAGGGTATTTCTTTGAAGATGATAGATTTGCTCCTCCAAAGCATTGTTACTTTCAGAGGAAGGAGAGAACGTTAGCGAGTAATGCAGAGGAGTTTTTGCCGCACAAAGATGAATGCTGGCAAAAAGCAGTTAATGTAATAGAATGGACTTAGAGCTGATCCTACTTGCGGTGGTGCCAGAAAAGAAAGAACAGTAATGATAGCAACAAAAAGGAGTGTGAGAATACCGTGGAGTGCAAGGTGAGGATATTACACTGTGGGAATATTATAGGCTAAAAGCCTCTTTTTATAACGGTATATGACATTAGAAAATGAAATAGAGAGCACTGTCATGCGTGTGATTTAGTCGTTGAGTATATAGATCTACTGTCATTGGAATTTAAATCCGTAATAACATTTTGACACTTTAATAAATTCAAATTTCAAAATAATCTTTGCTAATTGTAATACTTGTAGATAATTAAAAATTGTGCTCGACGACAAATTTTAAAGATTTGAAAATAAAATTGAATTAGAAAACTCTGAATTGAGAAATTAGCATCATGCTGAGATTCTTTTCTTTTTAGTACCTATAAAAGGTTAGAGCAGTTCGGAATATATGCTAAGTACTTACCATTATGATTAAAATTATGAATCTATGCATAAAATATCAAATCACTTATAAAAATTATTCAAGTATAGCAGTTAGGATTCAAATCATCAAGATGGAAGACTCCAAAAAATTAAGAATTAACCAGCTAACCAAAAGCTGTTTGTCCCACGTCTTAAGACGTCTGATACCCCTCGCTATAGAGGGATTTAAGACGTGGGGCAAGACGTGGGGCGGGGGACATCAGACGTCTTGCAGACGTCTAACCCTCTTCATTTGCACAGATGTCCCCCTCTGCAAGACGTCTGATCCCACGTCTTGTCCCCCTCTGACAGAGGGGGACATCCACCTGTCCCACGTCTTACCCCACTCCGTTTTCAAGACGTGGGACCCACGTGGGACAGAGTGTGGATGTCCCTCGCTATAGAGGGATTCAAGACGTGGGACAGAGTGCGGATGTCCCTCGCTATAGAGGGAAATAAGACGTGGGACCCACGTGGGACAGAGTGAGTATTCAAGACGTGGGACAGAGTGGGAATATCCCCCTCTGCAAGACGTGGGACAGAGTGTGGATGTCCCCTCTGCAAGACGTGGGACAGAGTGCGGATGTCCCCCTCTACAAGACGTGGGACAGAGTGCGGATGTCCCCCTCTGCAAGACGTGGGACAGAGTGCGGATGTCCCCCTCTGCAAGGGGGACATATCTCTCTTATGGCTCAAACTACTTCGGTTAAATTATTGGGGTATATAAATATATATAAGAAATAAAAAAGATCATACTAATCATTATTGCAATTTCTTACTATATTGCATATATGTTTATGTACATTTGGCTGTATATCAATTATTTTAATATTACATATTGTTATATACAAATTAAATGGGAAGAATTGGAGAAAGAATTGTAGTGGTGATCTCGGGAATCGAACTCAGGACTCTTGTGCGATGTACTATTGAAGCCTGCGTCGCTACCACTCAGCCATCCTGGACATGGTAGAAGTAGTATTGAAATGATCTTTATGCAACTTGATAACTTGCGTGCTTCTTAAAATTATTTTAAATAAATATAATTTAATATTCTACATTTTCGTATCTTTAATTTTTTAATGTAAATGATAAGAATGTGTATAAAGTTATTTATTAATATTTGTATTGATAATGTTAATTAATATTATTAACTACCTAATTATCTATAACTGTTAATTAATCTTACCTATAGTTAACTTCTGGTGGTATCACTACCTTATACCTATCTAGTTACTTACTAGAGTTTATTTATACTAGAGTTTATTTATAACTACCTAGTAACCTACAAGTGATAACCACCAATCTGTACCTACTGGTGGTTATCACTACTTACCTATTACGTAGTATTTATCAGTACCTACTTAGTTACCTACATTACTGTTTGTCAATACCTACCTAGTTACCTACTGGTGTTTATCAATGCCTACCTAGTTGCCTACATCTGCTTACCAATACCTAATTAGTTACCTTCTTGTGTTTAACATTGCCTACCTAGTTACCTACAACTGTTTGTCAATACCTACCTAGTTATCTACTAGTGTTTATCAATGCTTATCTAGTTACCTATAACTGTTTGCCAATACCTACCTAGATAACTACCAGTACCAATACCTACCTACCTAGTATACCTACTAGGTAGTGTTCATCAATCCGTACCTACTTACCTACTACCTAGTATTATTCATCAATGCCTACCTAGATACCTACATCTGTTTATGAATACCTACCTAGTTATGATGCGTAAATAAAGCTTGAGAGAGATATACCTTTCTGGTATAACTTTTTCCCGCGTAAAACAGACGAGGGACAGAGAGGGACATCCCGCGTGGGACAGACGTGGGACATCCTGCGTGGGACAGAGAGGGTCATCCCGCGTGGGACAGACGTGGGACAGAGAGGGACATCCCGCGTACTTTTTCCCGCGTAAAACTGACGAGGGACAGAGAGGGACATCCCCCGTGGGACAGACGTGGGACAGAGAGGGACATCCCGCGTGGGACAGAGAGGAACATCCCACGTGGGACAGACGTGGGACAGAGAGGGATATCCCGCGTGGGACAGAGAGGGACATCCCACGTGGGACAGACGTGGGACAGAGAGGGACATCCCGCGTGGAACAGAGAGGGGTATCCCACGTGGCACAGAGAGGGACATTCCGCGTGGGACAGACGTGGACAGAGAGGGACATCCTGCATGGGACAGATAGGGACATCCCACGTGGGACAGACGTGGGACAGAGAGGGACATCCCGCGTGGGACAAAGAGGGACATCCCGCGTGGGACAGAGAGGAGAGGATATGGTTAGCTGGGTATATTAATATAATTTTGATTATAGAATATTATAAAAATCATTCATTTATTCATTTGATCTCAAATTATTTAAGGTGCACTTACACTTATACAATGCGCACATTCTTTTCTCTGTTAACGTTATAATAAGGACTCTTAAAAATGCAACAAAAAGTGCACTTGCGATATATACATATTTGTCGGTTCTAGGTATTTTCCACCCCGGTAAATTCCACCCCGGTATATTCCACCCCGGTATATTCCACCCCGGTAAATTCCACCCCGGTATATTCCAACCCGGTAAATTCTACCTCGGTATATTCCACCCCGGTAAATTCCACCCCGGTAAATTCCAACCCGGTAAATTCCACCCCGATATATTCAACCTCGGTATATTCCACCCCGGTAAATTCCACCCCGATAAATTCCACCCCGGTATATTCCACCTCGGTAAATTCCACCCCGGTATATTCCACCTCGGTATATTCCACCCCGGTATATTCCAACCCGGTAAATTGCACCCCGGTATATTCCACCTCGGTATATTCCCCACCGGTATATTCCACCCCAGTATATTCCAACCCGGTAAATTCCACCCCGGTATATTCCACCTCGGTATATTCCACCCCGGTATATTCCACTTCGGTATATTCCACCCCGGTATATTTCAACCCGGTAAATTCCTCCCCGGTATATTCCACCTCGGTATATTCCACCCCGGTAAATTCCACCCCGGTATATTCCACCCTGGTATATTCGATCCCGGTAAATTCCACCCCGGTATATTCCACCCCGGTAAATTCCACCCCATGGTATATTCCACCCCGGTAAATTCCACACCAGTGACAATGCTAATTTGGGTGGCAATAAAAAATCAAATATTTTATTTTTAGATTGTCATTTGTTAAATAATTCGTACCGATAAAAAAATAACTCAGACGATATCCTGAGACATTTGGACAATATTTAGAGGTAGCTCAAGTCAATTGAAATTTTATTCTAATATAATTACAAATATTCTTAATATGATAGTTTATTTCAAAGTTAACGTGTTGAACAAGTTAATATTAATTCCTTTTTAACATGAAACTGCATATGTGCTCTTACAAATATGGTTGGATGAGGTGTGGAAGGGATAGACTGGCAGAGACAACCCATTCAATGTTTTCGCTCTTTGCTTATAAGTTTCTGTTTTGGATTCTAGGACCAAATTCCCCGTGGTCAAAATCTCTCAATGTAAAAAAGGCAATAACCTTCCAGTTCTAAAACCCTGTACATCCTCCCTATCGAAAACCTCCTGGTCAAAAAAAAAACGTAGAAAAAAGCCTTCGTTCAAAAACCACCACTTTTACAAGAAGTAAAATACCAAATTCAAAATGAAATAAATAAAACAAGAAGTACTGCATGACCTCATCTTACAATTAATATCGCTTTTTTGTTGGTGATAGGGAAGAAAATTAGCTTGAGATTGAAAATCTAAATACCTCAACTGATAAAGAGCGTTCACACAGCCTTTCATTCTGCTGTTCTGTTACATGTGTAGTGAAAAACTTACAGCTTGTGATTAGCCAGCAAAAGGTTTAATTTGATACAGTGAAAATGAAAGTTACCTAGTATTATATATAATATTAATAAATGACTATAATAATAATAACTAACCAAACCTAACCTGTAAAATGGGGTGGAATTTAGCGGGGTGGAATATACCGGGGTGAAATATACCGGGGCGGAATATACCGGGGTGGAATATACCGGGGTGGAATATACCGGGGTGGAATATACCGGGGTGGAGTTTACCGGGGTGGAATATACCGGGGTGGAATATACCGGTCACCATATTTGTCATTAAAAAAGGCTGTTCAATAGGGTATGAACAAAAATTGCGGTTTCGGGCAAACTTCAGTATCTTGATATGGAATAGTTTTAATAAGTTGATACGTTATAAAAGAAAATTGCATGCCAATTTCCATGTTATTTTTGAATATTTTTGAGTTGCCCCGAAACATTTTAAATTTTGTACAAATTAATGTTTTCCGATCGATTTTGAAATATTCGATTTTGTTTTTTTTCTGTGGAATAGGTAAAACTAGTTGGCACGTTATGAAAAAACACAACTTGCAAAATTGCAGATTGATATTTGATATTTTTGAGATGCCACGAGCACTTTTTTGTGAAATATATTAATATTACAATATTTCTCTTAAAATTTAGCTTCTAGAGCAATCATGCTGTTATTGTGATAGGATAGAAGTAATTAAATTCTCAAAATAACTTTGTGAATTGTATTGATTTCATTTTATAAAAGAATTTATTTATATTTACGTATAGCAAAATTTCGAATTTACTCGGATTTCAGAAATTAGAAAATAACGGTGCTAAGAAAATTGCCACTGGGAAGATTGCCACCGAGAAACTGCCACTGGGAAAACTACCACTGTGGGAAAACTGCTACTGGGAGAATTGCCACATTGGGAAAATTGCCACTGTGGGAAAACTGCCACTGTGGGAAGATTGCCACCAGGAAAATTGCAACTGAGGAAAATTGCCACTGTGGTAAGATTGCCACCCGGAAAATTGCCATTGTACATATATAAATTCAAGATGATTTTTTTCGAAAATCACAAAAATCATACGTACTGAATTAAATGTTGATTAGAATTTAATATAAAAGAACTTTTACAATATGTACATCTCATTTTGATAAGTTATACGCACGATCTAAGTGAATTCTTCCATCGGTGTGTGTTACTGAGCTGATATTCTATTAGTCTTTGTTTTATGTTCTAAATTGTTTTCTTTGGACTTTTAACCATTTAAAAGTTCTCTACTCTACTAGTTTGTCGTCCAGTTATTTTATCTCTTTCACAAGTGCACTAAAATGTACTTAGTATCTTTATAATGTTTAGTCATGTATACAGTATGGACCACAAAAAATGGAATCTCGAATTAAACTGCTTATAACTTTGGAATAAATCGTTATTTTAATTCTTATTGTATTATGTTAAACATTTTTTACTCACTTTGACAAATGACTTCAAATTATTGTAATATTTTTTGGCAATATGTTTCTTTTCTCAGTGTAATGTTGAAATAAAGGAGTATAAAGGTTAGTTACGCAAAACTGCTTTCCAGGAAAAGTTATACAAAAGCTTAAAACTATTGTTTTCTATTTTATAATAACAATATTATTATAACCTAAGGCTGAGAGAATTACAATATTGCTAATTTCACGTCATTTGCTAGACTCTAGAGTGATAAGAAACTCTTTTTATTGAACTTAATGCAATAAAAAGAATAGAAAAATATTTATTTATTTGAAAGTAACAATCAGTTTAATTCGTGTGTACGTTTTTTGTGGTCCATACTGTAGTGTCACGTTACATTTTTTTTGTACGATCCATTGATCTGGCTACAGATTAATTATTTCTACGAATAAATAGTTAGGTAGCTTTCATTATGTAACTGAAGGGTGTTCTATCCATTTCTTAGTTTCTCTTTCCTATCCGTTAATGTAGATGTTAGGGATTGTGTCCCTCTCTCAATCATTAAATCATACGATAAACAGTTACGTCTTAGACAATAATAGTCAAAGAATTTCAGTAACTCAAACCAATTAGTTATTAAATTATGCTTAAATATTCCAAACCGAATGTGCCTCACAGGCTCATTAAATTGATAGTTCCATATGGTTGAATAGTTTTTTTTTTCTTTGTCAATGAAAGATGAACGAACAGTGAAAATTTTCTTTACATAAGATTCGAATACTTACTTCTCTATTCAGTTCGGTATTTTTTTATAGACTAAAATATTTTTTTTATAGACTAAAATATTTTTTTCATAGACTAAAATATTTTTTTATAGACTAAAATATTTTTTTATAGACTAAAATATTTTTTTATAGACTAAAATATTTTTTTTATAGACTAAAATATTTTTTTTATAGACTAAAATATTTTTTTTATAGAGTAAAATATTTTTTTATAGATTAAAATATTTTTTTTATAGACTAAAATATTTTTTTTATAGACTAAAATATTTTTTTTTTAAATATTTTTTTTAGTTTGTCACTGCGAAAATTTTCTTTACATAAAACTCGAATACTTATGTATTCAGTTCGGGGTCTAGGACATTTCGTCCACGGACATTTCGTCCACGGACATTTCATCCACGGACATTTCGTCCACGAATTGCTTAACTTTGTATTTTAAAGTGTATATGGGATATATTTCACAATATTTTTCACTACTACATTAATAGGCATGTATAAATACATAATAATATTAGTTATAGTGATTTATTCCGGACAATTCCAAATGAACACAAAAAAATGTTTACCCTTCGATTAGTTATGATATTAGACATGATAAACGGTTTGACTGTATATTTAAGTTATATATCTCCTTTAATATTTTGCATAAATAATTAATGAGTTATGAGTATCCAAAATATGGAACTGAAATAATAGGGTTGAAACTGAAATAATTACAATAGGTAAATAATAATGATTAAATATGGTTTTATTATGAGTCCGAAAATATGGAACAGTACAATAGCCAGGACGGTTTTACGTTTAAATAATTAAAGGCAACACTAGAAAGTACCAATATCTACCTAATTCTTATAACAAAATTCATTACCAATCACTTGTTAAGTAGCATATTATATACTTGTATCATTTATGAATTTTTATTCAATCACTGTTAAAAAATGTGTTATAAAAAATTAATTTCTGTACCAATATTGCTTCTAATAACCTAATCTGAGTAATAATATTGATGTTTATTATAGTTATTATTATTATGTCCCTTATTTTCTATGTTTATATACTCTAATAACTTCGAGACATGACTCGCTATTATTACATATTTTGTAAGACAATGGAATAATAAAAGCGAGACCTGCCTGTATATCATTAAAAACTTTTCAGTTATATTATTTTACTGTTGCCGGCCAGTAAGAGCAGGAGAAGAAGATTACAATAAGAATTATTGCAAAGACCATGAATTTATAATTACCATCAACAAATGGTGTTTTCTACTTTTATATTGCAAAATATCTGTAAATAAAGTTCAATATAAATTATATACACATTATAAATATACAGGCGTCCCCCGCTCTTATTACGTCTCAGACTTGCAACAAGTCAAATAGGAGTGGGTCATGTCTTGCACTTACATTACTTGGTATAGAAAATATTTCAGAAGTAACTTTGGTAATTTATTATTTTTTGTTTCAATTAAGCTGTTTTCGCCCTAACTATTACAAACTTTATGATCATGCAGGTGAGATTGATTAAGAAAAATTGTATTACATAATATATTTATAAGAAAGGAAATTCAAATAAATATTACTGCAGATATATATTATGGTGACAGGACTTTTGTCCGGCGGAATTTTGCCAGAGTGGAATTTTGCCAGGCGGATTTTTGCCCTGCGGAATTTTCCCCGTGGATTTTTTCATTCTTTAGGTTTAAATTAGTGAATTAAAACACTAAAATGTGTGATGAAATTTACATAAATATGAATAAATCGTTTCAATGATACTAAAACATATTGCACCATAACAAGTGTTATTTTAACAAATGTTAAATAACCACGAAATTAAAAATAAAATGCATTTAAATTTACTTATAAATAATTACAGAATCTTATAAATTTATGTGTCATATTTTTTGGCAGTATAGTTTAGTTAAAAAAAATACTATATGGTTTGCTATCTTTAAAATACAATAAATAACTATTTTTAATTGTATTGTTGTTTCATTTACGGCATTTATTCACCTGTACAGTACTTCATGACGAGATATGCTATATGCTCATTAATGTAATGATTTCATTAACGAGTTCATACTTCATAGTTTTCAGTATTACACTTTGCATTTAATATTGTTTAAATTATGATATCTTTGTGAAATTTTTATCCTCGACACCATTGTGAAAGGAATAAGACTATACCTGTTCTAATAGACTATAATAGAGCAGTCAGGGTCAGGAACCAACTGATTACAATTTAATGAATCTTCATCTTACTTTTTCAAGTCGTATAACAAACAGAAATCTGTTGAACCATCAATAGTCTCTTACCTTTAATTGTTAACTACCTACCCGGTATCATTCAAAATAACTGTTAAGTTGTGACGATTATATATTTCGTTTCTTAAATTATCGAAAATGTTGAATAATTTGTTGTTAGTTAGCTTAACCTTACCTTTTTAAGTAAGACTGTCAGAGTTTGTGTATAGCAGTTAAATTAAAATATGTTCTGTAATTATTTTAAATAAATTCAAGTTTATCTTATTTTAAATAAATTCAAGTTTATCTTATTTTCAATCTCGTGGCTAATTAACATTAATTAAATAAAACTTGTTATATAATATATGTAGTACAATATGTTGAAGTTATATTAGAACGATTTATTTATATGTAAATTGCATCTCACATTTTAAACTTTTAATTTATAATTTACAAATTTGAACCCAAAAAATATCCACGGGGAATATTCCGCCGGGCAAAAATCCGTCTGGCAATATTCCATACTGGCAAAATTCCGCCGGGCAATATTCCGCATGGCAAAATTCCACCGGGCAAAAGTCCTAGAACCATATATTATATATATAATTAGTAACTCAGAGTAGAGTTTAAGTTTTTTATTTCAAATTCTATCTTCAATTCATCATTATATATTGGAGATTTCTTTTGCAGAGCTGTTCACCATTATCACACATTCGTTTGGACGCAAAAATTATTTTCGATATGAGATGATGCATGTCTACGGCCAGTAGTCCCTTAGTACTATTTTCATATAACAGGTGTATTAATATAGCTATTCAGAACACGTGAAGACAACAACAGTTACTTCCAACAATGTATTTACTTTCCTACAAATACATTTTACCGATCAAAGTCAGAAAAAATAGAACAGTTGCCATTAACTCTCGAATCTATAATTATTTCAAGTTCGCCATTTTTATGGATGAAATAAATAAAGTGTTAAATTAATAATTGAAGGGATAACAGGCCTATTTATACTAAATTGCCTGAAACGGCTACAATTTAAAAGATATAATTAATTGAGGATATTTAATTGGCTATTTGGTGTGATTACAGTTAGGAGAGATCGTTTGCACCTATTTTCTCTGATTGTCTGGCGATAACTGTCAAATAGAATCGGTAGACCAGAATAATAAATATACTGGTAGCTACATCAAAAAATCATTGAATTGGTTAACCAATGTTTTCCTCCATTGGGCCAGTGCTGTTTTGCAACCGTTGGCTCAATGTCGTTTTCATTGCATTGGCCCAGTGTGTAATAGTATTAGAGTGCCAATGCCCGATCGTGCATTTACTTTGCCAACGTTTACCGACTTTGGCCCGAGAGTGCAATGTTATCAGGGAATAAATGTTTATTGTAGGGTAAAGTGACCAGTGACCAAACGAGTATAAAAAAGCCGACTAGTTATTTATAAAGTTCGCATCTCCTCCAGATTGTACCCTTATATATATGGTATTTGTATATTTAATTATATATTTGGCATTACCTAAAATAATTTGGATCCATTATAGCCAACCTGATTTTTTTGCCACCTCCCATCACTGTCATTCTTTTTTCTACGATTATGAATCTGATCATGCAATGTTTCATAGTATGGATTAGAAATCGTGTTGAAGCTTCTAAAATTTGAAAAAAGAACTGAAATTAATATAGAACATAAAAGTATATTTATCGTTAATACGTTAACGAAAATGGTTATGGTTATTAATGGTTTCGTTAATGGTTATTAACGATAAATGGTTATTATGAAACATAGTATTACATATATAAAGATCTCCAAAGTTGATTGTATAAGTTGATTATTTTAAAAATTGTATTTATTTGTTTTCAAAATTGAACAAAATGCTTCTATTTTAGATAAAACCACATACGTAACAATTTTATTGAAAAATAAAATTTCTGATTTATTCAACATCCTACTTTATATAACAGGCAACACAATCTATAATTGTGCAATATTAAGAACTGTTTCTGCAGTTAAACAATCTAACTTTAAAACTATTATAAACTATTTAACGTAAGTACATTAATTGTACACAATGTATACAGTCCTAATATATAGCCACGTCACTCCAAATTAAAATATTACTATAGTCAGTTATATAATAATTTCTTTGATCCCTTGTTCGTAGAAAAAAGAATATTGAAGGGATAAGAATTATAAAAATGTAACTTCAGGACATGACTCGCACTTATTACTGTTTTGTTGTAAGTGTGAGTCGCGATTTTGTAATAAGAGCGGGGGACGCCTGTAATACAAAATAAAGCATTTCGTGGACGAATTGTCCGTGGACGAAATGTCCGTGGACGAAATACCCGTGGACGAAATGTCCTTTGGACGAAATGTCCGTGGACGAAATGTCCGTGGACGAAATGTCCTTTGGACGAAATGTACTTTGGACGAAATGTCCGTGGACGAATTGTCCGTGGACGAAATGTCCGTACACGTTCAGTTCGGTATTTTCTTATAAAGTTAAATATTCTTCTAGTTGGTTAATATATTTTATAGTGGCAATTTTCACAGTGGTAATTTTCACACAGTGGCAGTTTTCCAGTGGCAATTTTCCGTGCACGGAAAATAACCCATGCAATATTCGCTTTGTCAAATTTTTTGAGTCACCTTGTGTCTCAAATATTGAAATGTTGGTTTATTAATCATTAATTATTGTTTTTGCTCAATTTCTTACATTTAAATTTCCTTATTATGTTCTTCAATGATCACTAGAGCCCAGTTTTCTATGCTCTAACAAAATAACAGCATAGAGTGCTATAAAAGCATAAATGAACTATGCTTTATAGGCTTTAATCTATTTTGCATACAAAGCATATAAAATTCTATTTAAGAATATTTTTGTTTATGCTACAGCATACAAAACTCTATTTAAGAGAAATTAAAGTTTACGCTACAGTTACTCCATTTCCTATTTACCGTTTCTTTATAGTAATATTTTAGCAAGTCATTTAATTTCAAGTCCTCGTAATCTTTACAACTCTTAATAATGCCTAAAGTTAAGGCTCCTTTACACATCACCGTGATCCGTCCAGGACGTCACCGGTCAGTGATATTATCACTGAGGAGAGCCGGTACTGTGTGAATAGGTCCGTTGAAATTAAAGTAACGATATATTATTCACTGACACTGAATCACTGAGAGGAGAGTGACGGAGACGGACCGGTGACGTCCCGGACGGATCCCTTACATGTGCGAAGAAGCCTTAAGCGGTCTCATAACGTCAGGATACAAAATTTAGTTGATGAATTTTGGTGTTATGCAATGAAAATGGTGTTTTGAAAAGCAAGCCATACAATGTGAAGCTGAGTAGCTACAGGAAATCAAATGTTGTATTAAACTTTAAAAAAGTTGATGCCAACATGATACCAACCGTATTGTAGCAAATAATCCTGGATTGCAACACATAGAATAAATACGAAGCATTATCGCTGGAGCGGAAGAGGTCAAAATTGAAAGGAACATAACACAAAATGTAATGTATTTCAAGTACAACCTGTTGACATCAGTTGAAGTAGAAAGGAGCTTTTCAAAACTTAAAATGTTACTGAGCGATCACCGAATATCTCTAAAAACAGAAAATATAAAAAAAAACTTTTTATCGTATCATTTATCTCCCAATTGTTAAATTATTTATATTCTAAATATAGCTACTATTATTTTTATCTAGCTAGATGAATAAATAATTAAATCTCATTATTTACCATATATCAATCGTTATAGAGACTTATTTTTCTTGTTCTGATATTTTGTTAGATATTAATGAAACTTTAGCTGTCTCTTAATTAGTAGAACTGAGAATCTGAGAAATTATCGTTTATGGTTATTTGTTACTATATTATTTAATTGTCATATATTAATAAAAATGCAATGCACAAAATGTGGTTCGATTTCCAATTCCATTTTTAATAATTACAAAAAATGTACTTCGATAATTTTCCATTTGAAACGGGAAACATTATTTAACCTCAAAATTATAGAAAAGTATACGTAATTGAGTCTACCATTTGACTCATACGGCATGTTTTTAAAGTTTATGAATAAAGAAAACGTTATTTGAGGTATAACTATTCAATTTATAACGGCATATTTAGCATAGAGTTTAGGCTATGAAGCATATTTTTAAAAGCATATTTTGCATATAGTGTTTAGTGCTATCCCGCCTAGATTGAAAGGGCATAGAAATCCGGGCTCTATATTGATCACCAGACCTCCATAAGTGTGGAGCACTACACTGACTAAAGTCTCCAGCGGTATCTAAATTCGAACAATTTGGAGGGGTGGGGGCAACTGTAAACGTTGTCGTACCTGTCTTATTTTCCGGCACAAACACCAAAATAAGCTATTCTCCAGCTATCTTCCTATCCTAAATGATAAAAAATCAGAGTTTATGAGTTTTTTGCCAAAATGTAGTAGAAATCACCAAAAATGTTACTTACTTGTCATATCAACTTTATTTCAGTAATCCATAAGTAATATCAAAAACGTTATTTCGTCACATTTAAAATTGAATGTCTTAAAAACAATCAAATTCGATTAATATTGGAAAAAATCGAATTGAGAAATGTTCAATTGTTACCAGTTTTATCTTACTACCAATGATAGTACAGCATATATAAGGAATTTAAAAATATCACCTACACTTCTAGAACATTCTTAATAAAAACAACCTACCTATACTGTAATGATTTGGAGTCATATGTCTCGCAATTATATTAGGTTTATAACAGCGGGGTGTTATAAGAACAAAGCCTGACTGTCTCAAAATGTAGGTAGATTCAATGTGATGATGTACTATCAGAGAAAAGAGTCACTGTGATGGTGTACTATCAGAGAAAAGAGTCACTGTAATGATGTACTATCAGAGAAAAGAGTCACTGTGATGATGTACTATCAGAGAAAAGAGTCACTGTGATGATGTACTATCAGAGAAAAGAGTCACTGTGATGGTGTACTATCAGAGAAAAGAGTCACTGTAATGATGTACTATCAGAGAAAAGAGTCACTGTAATGATGTACTATCAGAGAAAAGAGTCACTGTGATGATGTACTATCAGAGAAAAGAGTCACTGTGATGATGTACTATCAGAGAAAAAAGTCACTGTGATAGTGTACTATCAGAGAAAAGAGTCACTGTGATGATGTACTATCAGAGAAAAGAGTCACTGTAATGATGTACTATCAGAGAAAAGAGTCACTGTGATGATGTACTATCAGAGAAAAGAGTCACTGTGATGATGTACTATCAGAGAAAAGAGTCACTGTGATGATCTACTATCAGAGAAAAGAGTCACTGTGATGATGTACTATCAGAGAAAAGAGTCACTGTGATGATGTACTATCAGAGAATAGAGTCACTGTGATGATGTACTATCAGAGAAAAGAGTCACTGTGCTGATGTACTATCAGAGAAAAGAGTCACTGTGCTGATGTACTATCAGAGAAAAGAGTTGCTGTGATGATGTACTACCAGAGAAAAGAGTCACTGTGATGAAGTACTATCAGAGAAAAGAGTCACTGTGATGAAGTACTATCAGAGAAAAGAGTCACTGTGCTGATGTACTATCAGAGAAAAGAGTCACTGTGCTGATGTACTATCAGAGAAAAGAGTTGCTGTGATGATGTACTACCAGAGAAAAGAGTCACTGTGATGATGTACTATCAGAGAAAAGAGTCACTGTGATGATGTACTATCAGAGAAAAGAGTCACTGTGATGATGTACTATCAGAGAAAAGAGTCACTGTGATGATGTACTATCAGAGAAAAGAGTCACTGTGATGATGTACTATCAGAGAAAAGAGTCACTGTGATGATGTACTATCAGAGAAAAGAGTCACTGTGATGATGTACTATCAGAGAAAAGAGTCACTGTGATGATGTACTATCAAAGAAAAGAGTTACTGTGATGATGTACTATCAGAGAAAAGAGTCACTGTGATGATGTACTATCAAAGAAAAGAGTTACTGTGATGATGTACTATCAGAGAAAAGAGTCACTGTGATGATGTACTATCAGAGAAAAGAGTCACTGTGATGATGTACTATCAAAGAAAAGAGTTACTGTGATGATGTACTATCAGAGAAAAGAGTCACTGTGATGATGTACTATCAAAGAAAAGAGTTACTGTGATGATGTACTATCAGAGAAAAGAGTCACTGTGATGATGTACTATCAGAGAAAAGAGTCACTGTGATGATGTACTATCAGAGAAAAGAGTCACTGTGATGATGTACTATCAGAGAAAAGAGTCACTGTGATGATGTACTATCAGAGAAAAGAGTCACTGTGATGATGTACTATCAGAGAAAAGAGTCACTGTGATGATTTACTATCAAAGAAAAGAGTTACTGTGATGATGTACTATCAGAGAAAAGAGTCACTGTGATGATGTACTATCAAAGAAAAGAGTTACTGTGATGATGTACTATCAGAGAAAAGAGTCACTGTGATGATGTACTATCAGAGAAAAGAGTCACTGTGATGATGTACTATCAGACTATCAGAGAAAAGAGTCACTGTGATGATGTACTATCAGAGAAAAGAGTCACTGTGATGATGTACTATCAGAGAAAAGAGTCACTGTGATGATGTACTATCAGAGAAAAGAGTTACTGTTATGATGTACTATCAGAGAAAAGAGTCACTGTGATGATGTACTATCAGAGAAAAGAGTCACTGTGATGATGTACTATCAGAGAAAAGAGTTATTGTGATGATGTACTATCAGAGAAAAGAGTCACTGTGAGTACTATCAGAGAAAAGAGTCGCTGTGATGATGTACTATCAGAGAAAAGAGTCACTGTGCTGATGTACTATCAGAGAAAAGAGTCACTATGATGATGTACTATCAGAGAAAAGAGTCACTGTGATGATGTACTATCAGAGAAAAGAGTTTCTGTGATGATGTACTATCAGAGAAAAGAGTCACTGTGATGATGTACTATCGAGAAAAGAGTCACTGTGATGATGTACTATCAGAGAAAAGAGTTACTGTGATGATGTACTATCAGAGAAAAGAGTCACTGTGAGTACTTCAGAGAAAAGAGTCACTGTGATGATGTACTATCAGAGAAAAGAGTCACTGTGCTGATGTACTATCAGAGAAAAGAGTCACTGTGATGATGTACTATCAGAGAAAAGAGTCACTGTGATGATGTACTATCAGAGAAAAGAGTCACTGTGATGATGTACTATCGAGAAAAGAGTCACTGTGATGATGTACTATCAGAGAAAAGAGTTACTGTGATGATGTACTATCAGAGAAAAGAGTCACTGTGAGTACTTCAGAGAAAAGAGTCACTGTGATGATGTACTATCAGAGAAAAGAGTCACTGTGATGATGTACTATCAGAGAAAAGAGTCACTGTGATGATGTACTATCAGAGAAAAGAGTCACTGTGATGATGTACTATCAGAGAAAAGAGTCACTGTGATGATGTACTATCAGAGAAAAGAGTCACTGTGATGATGTACTATCAGAGAAAAGAGTTACTGTGATGATGTACTATCAGAGAAAAGAGTCACTGTGATGATGTACTTTCAGAGAAAAGAGTCACTGTGATGATGTACTATCAAAGAAAAGAGTTACTGTGATGATGTACTATCAGAGAAAAGAGTCACTGTGATGATGTACTATCAGAGAAAAGAGTCACTGTGATGATGTACTATCAGAGAAAAGAGTTACTGTGATGATGTACTATCAGAGAAAAGAGTCACTGTGAGTACTATCAGAGAAAAGAGTCACTTTGATGATGTACTATCAGAGAAAAGAGTCACTGTGCTGATGTACTATCAGAGAAAAGAGTCACTGTGCTGATGTACTATCAGAGAAAAGAGTTGCTGTGATGATGTACTATCAGAGAAAGGAGTCACTGTGATGATGTACTATCAGAGAAAAGAGTCACTGTGATGATGTACTATCAGAGAAAAGAGTCACTGTGATGATGTACTATCAGAGAAAAGAATCACTGTGATGATGTACTATCAGAGAAAAGAATTACTGTGATGATGTACTATCAGAGAAAAGAGTCACTGTGATGATGTACTATCAGAGAAAAGAGTCACTGTGATGATGTACTATCAGAGAAAAGAGTCACTGTGATAATGTACTACCAGAGAAAAGAGTCACTGTGATGATGTACTATCAGAGAAAAGAGTCACTGTGATGATGTACTACCAGAGAAAAGAGTCAGTGTGATGATGTACTATGAGAGAAAAGAGTCACTGTGATGATGTACTACCAGAGAAAAGAGTCACTGTGATGATGTACTATCAGAGAAAAGAGTCACTGTGATGATGTACTATCAGAGAAAAGAGTCACTGTGATGATGTACTATCAGAGAAAAGAGTCACTGTGATGATGTACTACCAGAGAAAAGAGTCAGTGTGATGATGTACTACCAGAGAAAAGAGTCACTGTGATGATGTACTATCAGAGAAAAGAGTCACTGTGATGATGTACTATCAGAGAAAAGAGTCACTGTGATGATGTACTATCAGAGAAAAGAGTCACTGTGATGATGTACTATCAGAGAAAAGAGTCACTGTGATGATGTACTACCAGAGAAAAGAGTCACTGTGATGATGTACTATCAGAGAAAAGAGTCACTGTGATGATGTACAACCAGAGAAAAGAGTCACTGTGATGATGTACTATCAGAGAAAAGAGTCACTGTGATGATGTACTACCAGAGAAAAGAGTCAGTGTGATGATGTACTACCAGAGAAAAGAGTCACTGTGATGATGTACTATCAGAGAAAATTGTCACTGTGATGATGTACTATCAGAGAATAGAGTCACTGTGATGATTTACTATCAGAGAAAAGAGTCACTGTGATGATGTACTATCAGAGAAAAGAGTCACTGTGATGATGTACTATCAGAGAAAAGAGTCACTGTGATGATGTACTATCAGAGAAAAGAGTCACTGTGATGATGTACTATCAGAGAAAAGAGTCACTGTGATGATGTACTATCAGAGAAAAGAGTCACTGTGATGATGTACTATCAGAGAAAAGAGTCACTGTGATGATGTACTATCAGAGAAAAGAGTTACTGTTATGATGTACTATCAGAGAAAAGAGTCACTGTGATGATGTACTATCAGAGAAAAGAGTCACTGTGATGATGTACTATCAGAGAAAAGAGTTATTGTGATGATGTACTATCAGAGAAAAGAGTCACTGTGAGTACTATCAGAGAAAAGAGTCGCTGTGATGATGTACTATCAGAGAAAAGAGTCACTGTGCTGATGTACTATCAGAGAAAAGAGTCACTATGATGATATACTATCAGAGAAAAGAGTCACTGTGATGATGTACTATCAGAGAAAAGAGTTTCTGTGATGATGTACTATCAGAGAAAAGAGTCGCTGTGATGATGTACTATCGAGAAAAGAGTCACTGTGATGATGTACTATCAGAGAAAAGAGTTACTGTGATGATGTACTATCAGAGAAAAGAGTCACTGTGAGTACTTCAGAGAAAAGAGTCACTGTGATGATGTACTATCAGAGAAAAGAGTCACTGTGCTGATGTACTATCAGAGAAAAGAGTCACTGTGCTGATGTACTATCAGAGAAAAGAGTTGCTGTGATGATGTACTATCAGAGAAAAGAGTCACTGTGATGATGTACTATCAGAGAAAAGAGTCACTGTGATGATGTACTATCAGAGAAAAGAGTTACTGTGATGATGTACTATCAGAGAAAAGAGTCACTGTGAGTACTATCAGAGAAAAGAGTCACTGTCATGATGTACTTTCAGAGAAAAGAGTTACTGTGATGATATACTATCAGAGAAAAGAGTCACTGTGATGATATACTATCAGAGGAAAGAGTCACTGTGATGATGTACTATCTGAGAAAAGAGTCACTGTGATGATGTACTATCAGAGAAAAGAGTCACTGTGATGATGTATTATCAGAGAAAAGAGTCACTGTGATGATGTACTATCAGAGAAAAGAGTCACTGTGATGATGTACTATCAGAGAAAAGAGTCACTGTGATGATGTACTATCAGAGAAAAGATTTACTGTGATGATGTACTATCAGAGAAAAGAGTCACTGTGATGATGTACTATCAGAGAAAAGAGTTACTGTGATGATGTACTATCAGAGAAAAGAGTCACTGTGAGTACTTCAGAGAAAAGAGTCACTGTGATGATGTACTATCAGAGAAAAGAGTCACTGTGCTTATGTACTATCAGAGAAAAGAGTCACTGTGCTGATGTACTATCAGAGAAAAGAGTTGCTGTGATGATGTACTATCAGAAAAAAGAGTCACTGTGATGATGTACTATCAGAGAAAAGAGTCACTGTGATGATGTACTATCAGAGAAAAGAGTTACTGTGATGATGTACTATCAGAGAAAAGAGTCACTGTGAGTACTATCAGAGAAAAGAGTCACTGTGATGATGTACTATCAGAGAAAAGAGTTACTGTGATGATGTACTATCAGAGAAAAGAGTCACTGTGATGATATACTATCAGAGGAAAGAGTCACTGTGATGATGTACTATCAGAGAAAAGAGTCACTGTGATGATGTACTATCAGAGAAAAGAGTCACTGTGATGATGTACTATCAGAGAAAAGATTTACTGTGATGATGTACTACCAGAGAAAAAGTCACTGTGATGATGTACTATCAGAGAAAAGAGTCACTGTGATGATGTACTACCAGAGAAAAGAGTCACTGTGAGTACTTCAGAGAAAAGAGTCACTGTGCTGATGTACTATCAGAGAAAAGAGTCACTCTGCTGATGTACTATCAGAGAAAAGAGTTGCTGTGATGATGTACTATCAGAGAAAAGAGTCACTGTGATGATGTACTATCAGAGAAAAGAGTCACTGTGATGATGTACTATCAGAGAAAAGAGTTACTGTGATGATTTACTATCAGAGAAAAGAGTCACTGTGAGTACTATCAGAGAAAAGAGTCACTGTGATGATGTACTATCAGAGAAAAGAGTTACTGTGATGATGTACTATCAGAGAAAAGAGTCACTGTGATGATATACTATCAGAGGAAAGAGTCACTGTGATGATGTACTATCAGAGAAAAGAGTCACTGTGATGATGTACTATCAGAGAAAAGAGTCACTGTGATGATGTATTATCAGAGAAAAGAGTCACTGTTATGATGTACTATCAGAGAAAAGAGTCACTGTGATGATGTACTATCAGAGAAAAGAGTCACTGTGATGATGTACTATCAGAGAAAAGATTTACTGTGATGATGTACTATCAGAGAAAAGAGTCACTGTAATGATGTACTATCAGAGAAAAGAGTTACTGTGATGATGTACTATCAGAGAAAAGAGTCACTGTGAGTACTTCAGAGAAAAGAGTCACTGTGATGATGTACTATCAGAGAAAAGAGTCACTGTGCTGATGTACTATCAGAGAAAAGAGTCACTGTGCTGATGTACTATCAGAGAAAAGAGTTGCTGTGATGATGTACTATCAGAGAAAAGAGTCACTGTGATGATGTACTATCAGAGAAAAGAGTCACTGTGATGATGTACTACCAGAGAAAAGAGTCACTGTGATGATGTACTACCAGAGAAAAGAGTCACTGTGATGATGTACTACCAGAGAAAAGAGTCACTGTGATGATGTACTACCAGAGAAAAGAGTCACTGTGATGATGTACTACCAGAGAAAAGAGTCACTGTGATGATGTACTACCAGAGAAAAGAGTCACTGTGATGATGTACTACCAGAGAAAAGAGTCACTGTGATGATGTACTACCAGAGAAAAGAATCATTGAATGATGTTAATTTAACAAATAACAGTTTTTTTTAATTTCAGTTATTCCAAATTTGTCGTTTTGTAAAAGCATTTTGTATGGCATTATAATTATTTCCTTAAATGTTCAAAGGTACAAAATTCTTCAACTACACATAATAAAAATCACTTTAAATAGTACACGTGTAAATGTGTTTCTCTGTCAAGATATTGGAGACGATATGAAAAGTTATGCAGTCACTGATATTGGATAAAAAATGTCGGATGACAGCTCTCAGTACAGTGATCTACAGCAGCAGATTATTTTGGCATATAACCTTTTAACGAAAAGCTCAAAATCTATATGAAACAGTTGAAATATATTGTCAGCAGTTACAGTAGCTTTATGTTTATTCAAGGTACGTATCTATCAAATACAACACTTAAAATAAATTCCTGATAGTTCTTATTTACTGTTAGCTATTTTACATATATTCTTTGAAAGTTAATTCTCTTGCAGGAATTTGTTTTCAATGTAGCGTCAACGTGCCTTGAATACAGACTCCTCTTACTTGAATTACTTTCGAAAAGCTAGAATTATTTTACCAGTGAACGCAATCTACATTGTGATTTGAATGGACAAAGCTCTGTCGCTCCATCACCAGTGAATTTAGAATGCAAATATTTTGAGTGTTATTTGCCCCTCCAACCCTTCTGAATTAATATTAGATGGTATGGGATAGCAATGCATTATTTTAAATATTTACCTCTCTAAATATGAAATAAATTAAATTATTGAAGGTGATTACAGGTGAAGCTCGTACAACGGGTAGTACATATACCGGAAAAAGTGTCCGCTTTGCCGAGTAATGGACGCTATGCGCGACTGAGGTTTTGCTTGAGTTGGGGATTTAACTTGGCAAGTTTTCTTTAATAGCATTTCAAAGAAACGCTAATGAAGGTAAACAATCTCAGTTTATTATTAAATGGGAATATTAATGAAAATCTTATAAAATTAATACATATAACTCACTCAAATAGATGTACGAAATAATAAGGTAGGTATAACTGTAACGATTATATTATATAGATTATTCTAATATAGAATAGTTATACCTCTTCTAAATTTCTATACAACTTTTCTAACCGACGAAAATTTGACCAAAGAGGGCAACAAAATGCAAATACTAAATATCTGAAAAATAAATGCATTTATAAGTGATAATTGTAATTTTGTAAATTGTAATACCTATGAATATAAAAAATGATTGATTAAATACTTGATAGACTGATCAAATATTTGTTAAACCGCATAATTTAAAGAGGTCATTGTAGCGAGCTGCATGTCCTGTAGAACGGACATTTTTTTCTTTTTCAGGGGTGTTCGTTTAAATATCGTTAGTTGTATGAGTTTTACGTGTATTGCGTAACATTTTCCAGTGTCTCTATGCAAACGCTGTCTGTGGTGAGTTTAAGGAAAAGGGGTGGTGTCTTTCCCTTGTCAACCCAAACTATTGTAGTTTAGGATTGTCTTTTTTTCATATTTACCATGATAATAATTTCTTAACGCTACTCGCATTTTTAGTGGATAGCTCTATCGTTATTATCTTCAACTACGAGTTACTATAATTTTCTAGTATGTAGCTATGTTTCATTTTCCAAAACCTCTTCATTTTCCTTTTCCATACGTGAATGAAGATACTGGTACTTCTGTATTTTCAACACACAATCCCTGGTAAGCGACATCATTCGTGGATTAGCTTCTCTAAAAATGGTAGATTACTTTGTTCATTGAGCCACTTTTTTCTGACTGCTTCTTCGAGTCCCATGTATTATAGTATACATGGGCTATAACACATCTCAATCAAAAAATAAAACTATTATAAACAATGGAGTCAATCATTTATATCAAAACTGGTATTCACTAATCTATATATCTAATTTACTCCATGTAAATTAAATAATCCAAATAGCAGTCGTTATTTCCGTGTTCAGGAACTAGAATATTTAATAGGTTTCCGTAGTTTATCTTATGGTATAATTTCTACCATTTGCACTCTCCCTATACTTCCCTGGTTATAGTATATACAGTACTGTGATTATTTATTTATTTCATATGGCACCCTCTTACAATAGATCAAGGGCTGGGTCCTCTCATGATCGAACAAAAGCATACTATGAATTACAAAGCATATACAATTATACATTAAAAAAGAGGAGACACATTGCCCGAGAAAGCTAACTGGAGGGGTGCGGGTGAAGTCAAACATATATTATATATTTGTTTATCAGTATATTTAATTATGTATGATTACATACTCTGTTCATCTAAAAAATACTAATTTAAGAAAATAAAATTTAATTTATTTTGAAAATGCGCCCTCTATTAAATAGCACAAGCTTTGCACGAGTCATTGACGCCATCTTGTTGTATTCCACAAACGATGTGCAAAAAACTTTAGTGTATCTGCGAGTTCTATTATTAAATAAGACATTAGAAATACTTTATTTGTTAGTTTATTGTATATAAAATGAATAATTCAAAATATTTATAGCTTATTTCAGAAGATAAACAGACATTTTATAAACGTTCATGAAGATGGTTCTGGAAAGTTATGGAAATAATGTTAGCAGCGCCATCTATCAGATGATCGGATAAGCTTATGTTAAGTAATAAAAACCCTATTTTTTCTGAAAATAGTAATATGAGACTAAATATTTCATATCCGTTACTAATCATTGTTTATTTATCATGTTATGATAAAATATTTGATATGGAAATTATCATATTTAACAATACATGTAAAGATAAATTGTTAAAATGAGTACTAAGATAAATTGCATTATCTCATTAAATTAATCAGAAAGTTTGATGACAGAGTTAATAATAGGATACTATATAAAAAATCATTATTGAGAATCTATTAAATTTTAAATTGCAATTGGAATGTGTCTATTGATTTGCATGCTTCAAGTTGTTGTCAAAAGTATTCCGATGCAGCGTATATGATACTTGATTTGATTTAGTTTCATTTTATCTACATAGGTAGAGTTGAAAATATGTGACATCCAATCTTCATTTTATACAGCAACGTGACATTAAAAAATCCCATAACCGTATACAGTTGGGCAGTGTGAGCTAAAGAGTCACTACATGTGATAATCCTAACTGCTCTCTCTCTCTCTCTCTCTAGTTCATTATAATCATTGTATTTCTAACATAACAAGGTGAATCATAACAAACCTCAGTTGTATATGTAAAACAGGAATGGGCAAGAGAATAATACAGCAGAATCATAACATCACGAGGTAAAATCTATTAACCCTGCTGAAAACACGTAATAATTTAGAAATCTTTGTAGAAACCACACTAACGCGTTCATTAAACATGAGATTTTGGTCCAGTATTAAGCCAAGGAACTTAACAGAGCCAAGGAGCTTAACACTCATTCAATCTCATTATCAATAACACGCATAGAAGCAAGAATAGGATAAAGTATGTGAAAAGACAATATGCGTATTTAGTTTTTCAACAATCAACATGATTTCATTCCACACAAACCAGTTATTTACAGTTACAAGTTATGAGTTGATAAAATTATTGATATCATTTATTTGGCTTCTATGTAGGTATGGTACAAGATATTGTGGAATCACCAGCAAACAGTTCGAATTTAAAGTACCTTATTATCTGAAATCGGAGAAATATTTCCCTGTCCCCCGAAAGATGGACTCAATACCGCCGTTTTTCGTGACCCTCTCGGTAACGTGGGCGGGTGCTCCACTTTTCCTGGCTGGAGATGTTGAGAGGGGTACCATATTATAGAGTTTAACGTAAATTACTCGAAAACAATTGCTCGAAAAACAATTGCTCGAAAACGATTGCTCGAAAAATAATTGCTCAAAAAAAGATTTCTCGAACACAATTTCTCGAAAAACTATTGCTCTAATAAACAATTGCTCGATACACAATTGCTGGAAAAACAATTGCTCGAATGAACAATAGATCAAATGAACGGTATCCGACGGGTTGGCCGAAAACGAATTTGCCAAAACCAAATTCTCGGAAAACTAATTTGCCGAGCCCTAATTCGATGCACCTGATTCTCCAAATAAGAATTTTCCGAAACCCAAATTGGTCGAGAACGGATTCACTGAAAAACAAATTTACCGAAAAGCATATTTAAAACAGAAAAGAAACGAAAGTTACAGAAAAGAAACGAAACAACGAAATCATAACCCTTAGTTACACTAAATGATCCTTTAATTATTCTATATATTTGTTAATCATTATAACTGTTAATCTATGGACCACTAAATGATTTTTTTTTTCTTATTTTAAAGACGTTCAAGCTTTATTCAGTCAGAATCAGTCAGTCAGCTATGGAAGCATGTTACATTTCTTTCATTTGAGCGTTGGGCTTGTTTTTAGAATTGTATGTTACTAGCGTGTTTATTCATTTTTGTGTGTATTCAATGTTTACTGCTTATTATTTTACTCAGTTGTTAATAGTATACAGAAGGTGTTTTGTGGCTGACATTATTAATATTCATTCCATTTATTGCGTTTAAAATATAAAATTGTTAGTAATGAATAAACTATTAGTTATGTTAATATATCTTCCAAATATACCTCTATCTTCAACGATAGTGTCACTTGCATGAATAAATTTGTTTCAGGTAAAAACATTGATTTTCATCAACCCTCTATTAGTAATAGTATTAGTATTAACATCTAATATATACAGTAAGATATATGAATTTAGCAAATTAATACCGAATTAGCGGAATACGAATTTATAAAGCAATAGTAATGTCAGATTCATATTAGAAATGTTTTTTTTTATTCATACGATATAATGATGAGAGCTACAAAGTCAAACAGAATGTTATTCTTAATTATGTACATTAAATTTGATTTTCGACAAATTCGTTTTTCGGAAAATTTGTCCTTCCGCAAATCAGTTTGCAGCCAATTTGGGATTCGGCAAAATCTTATTCGGACAATTCGTTTTGGCGAACTAGTTTTCGGCAAATTTGGTTTTGACAAATTCGTTTTCGGAAAATCAGACTAGAACCCAAAATGAACAATTGCTCGAACGAACAATTGCTCGAATTATTAAATTACTCGCAGTTTTCGAATTTATAAAAGTCAATTATTCATGAAGTCGAGTTGCACCTAACCATCTTTGTTTCTTTTCAGTAATTGATATTAACTTTTTCAATTTTTTCATGGATATTTTCTATTAATCATTATAAAACTGATTTAAAGAGTATTATTCATGTTTTTTTTTTTTTGAGACCGTTTGTGTCATGAATGGATATCATGTGTTGAAGTGGTACCATTCACTTTGTTTTTATCATAAAACGCTAATAATTTTGTATACTAATTATCAACATAGCCTATACTTATGTGGCACTTCAATAGATGGAATAACTCTATGTTATGGCAGAGTAATTTTTCCATTTCGAAATTAAAGTTTCAATATATTTACAAAAAATATTCTGTTAATGGTTTCGTTGATATTTATGGAATATTTGAAAACAGTGATGGTTGCATGCGTAGTCTATGGGTATCATGTTTCACACTATGGTACTTTTTTGATGATCTTTCACGGTGTAAGCCGCGAGTGATGGACGAAAATTTTGGTCGGGAAAATTTGGTCTCGGAAATTTTGGTCGTGAAAATTTGGTCTCGGAAATTTTGGTCTTGGAATGGTAAATGGTCTCTCAATATTAATGACCACTATGTAGTTTGTTGTATACGCTGGTTTGTTGTACTGTACACTTCATGATTATTTAATGACCTCAGAACAAATGT